>JASDQU010277341.1:0-11516 GCA_032191745.1 Picea mariana | reverse complement strand
CCAGTGTTGTCAATCTTGGGGAAAAGGGGTACTACTGGGAGGCCTTGATAGGGGTAATGTACCACTCCCTTCCATACTTGACATATTCCATTTGTATTCCTTCTGTTGTACTAACTTTTGGAAATGGTTGGTACATGTACACCAAAAAGGTTTGTGCCTTCATCCCCCTATGAGAAGAAGCAGCTAGAATTCCCAAGGTTGATGCAGTTGGTAAGAAGGAATGTTAAAAGCATGTTATAAATTCAAAATGCAAAAGAATAATGGGATATAAATGATAAATCAAAAGCCAAGAATAGCTTGAGCTCTACCCCCTCGCTATGAGGCGATCGTCCCAACTCCTAATGCACTGAATGCATATCAAATTAAAAGGTCTTAATTGAATCCCAAAAAATAAATGCATGAACCTGAAAAGGGGACTTGCAAAGAAATAAATGAATATCAAAAGGAAAGAAGCGGTTTGGAATACACACACTGTTGCGGAAAGGGTAACTCAAGCACCAAGTGCTCTCTATTCAAAGGCATTCGTGGAGATGAACCTACACATGGCCTTGCATGTCAATGACACCATGACAATAAAGTAAATCCCATACCATTTCATTCACTTATACTCGCACTTTGAAGGGTTTCTCAAGAACTACTCCTCTACTTGGGTATTGGCACATCTAATAGGATCTTGTGATGGTCCTCCCATACCTAAACTTGGCAAATTGCATAAAGTCTTAAGCTAGTGTGAAACTTGAAGAAGATATCTAATATGAATTTCTTTCATGGCTTTTATATTAAATTGTGGCTTACTTTAGATGATTCTAATGACTCTTGTATCTATCATAGTTGGTTTCACTTGACTTCTCTGAGCCCTACTCGATGACAATGATCCCTGAAGATGGTCCTGTTAAGGATGTTCTGATGTTTAAACCCAAGACGTTGCACACTATGAGGAAGATGTTATGTCGTTGATGATGAGCGTGGGGTTCCTTGATGACTTGGTTGCCCCTGGACAACTTCCAACACCTCATGGACCTTGGACGTTGTAGTGATTGCCTTGGACATTGCAAATATGGCTAGATGTGTCATTGAGAAGGAAGGAATCCCCCAACCTTGGACGTTGTTATGAACATAAATAACATGAACATACATAAGATAATATAAATAATAATAATAACAAATACTAATTAATACATAACGAAGAGACATGATGTCCTAATCAAAGGATGCATCTTTTATTGAAAGGGAACCCCTGCGTGGGTATATAAACAACCCTCATTCTCAATTGGGAACCCCTGCGTGGGTATATAAACAACCCTCATTCTCAATTGATATTTGGATATTCTTATAATTGTCAAACAAGTTTGTTTGTCACAGTGGTATCAAAGTCATGTTTCTGATCTTGGCATTTGGCCACTAGACCCTTGGTCAGATTTTGTTGCCCTTCGCAACATACCTATAGGCCCTTGGCCACTCAACCTTACAGAGTTCAGGGAACTCTAGGTCTTTGACCATGCTAGGGATTTTCCCATTTAAAAAATCAGAAATTGTTGTTGAAGAAGTAATCGTTCCGCTACAAATTTGGAGAAACCAAAAATCCGACCCTTGGCCATTTCAATTCAAAATATCAATGAAGAAACACATTCCACTGCAGATCCAAAAAAAGAAAAACTAGAAAAAAATAAGTATAAATATATATATAGGTTGATTCAACAACAACATCTACTACCCTTGTCGCTCTACTCCCCGGCTAGCATTTTGAGGGTATTGATGCATTTGGCAGATCAGGAGGTTTAATTATTGGGTGGTGCTCTAGATCTATTAAACTCCTAAACTCCTGGGCACTCAACTCTTTTCTTGGAGTGGATCTTTTTGTGGAAGGCTTCTATAGGGAATTCGGGATTTTGAATATTTATCGGTTGTATCTGGAAAGGACCCCCTTCTGGGAATCAATTTTCAAACTCAAGCTACTAAAGGTTGATAACTTAATCCTAGGGGGCGATCCCAATTTTTCCTTGGGATTGGTGAGGGTTTGGGGCCTATTATCCCCTAACCTAGGGATAACTAAGGAGATTATGTCTTAAGGCCCACAGGTCCTAGACATGGAGTACCGAGAGCCATATTGACTTGCGCCTAGCCCTGGAGGGCCCATCTTTCTACTTCAGCGCCTCAATCCTATTAGCAACAGTAGCATCCATCCCATCGGTCTGGTCCTTCAGCAGCAGTGGGTCTTGCTTCATGAGGTAATGAGTCCAAGTAACATGGTATGTGTCACTCTAATTCTCAAAACATTTGAATATGTGCATTTAATTCTTTTTGCTTCATGACATGTGCTTGGACTTTATGCCTTTCGACTTGTCCACACCTGGGGGGAATGACAGGATGCCCTAGCAAGTTGGTTCCCTTAGGATTTGAGTTGCCACTGGGTGGGTTCATGAAAGGTCATGTCCATTCCCACCATACTTATTACTTTTCATCATTTTCCCTCTCGTCCATCCCTTGCATTGGTTCGGGCATTGGGTTTGCCAAGCTAGAAAAGGGTGGTATCTTACCTTGTGGGAAGAGGGGGCTAAAGGCCCAGAGGGTAAAAGTAGCTGGCAAAAGATAAAAGCCAAAAGAAAAAAACCTTCAGATGCTTCGCCCACGGATCCCCGAGAAAGCAATAAAAGGCTTCTTAGCAAGAAATGGAGGGACCCATAAAATAATAAAACCAAGACCTAGTTGGAGGATAGGGGGTCTCATCACGAGCCAGCCTATTAGGTCCATGGGCAAGTAGAGATATGACACTACTATTTAGCTGGTCACCACGCCAAGGTAGTGGCTATTGGTGGCATAGCCAAGAGAAAGGGGGTCTCATCACAAGCCAGCCTTCTCATCTTCGTGAAATGCTTGTGGGTAACACTCTCACCACTAGTCACCATGCCAGGGCAGTGTCCCCCAGCCATTCTTTTGAAAGAAAAAGAAATAAGATAAAAAGGTAAAAGGCATTGAATGGGCTTGGAAACATTTGCATCCATGACAAGGTGCAACTCATCCTCTTCAAAGGCACCCACAGGTAAGCCATACATTTCCCTGTCATCACTGCACCCATTGCTCAAATATCCCCATACCACCTCATCAACTTACATGACCTAGATTGGTATTCCGTTGGAAACATCCCACATCGAATGAGAATTAGCCCAATAGGACCTCCTGAAACCCTCTCCAAACCTGGCTTGTAGAATGGCATAATGTCTTTGAGCACGTGTCTGGGAAAGGGGGCTTTTATGCACATTTTTAGATAACTTTATTATTAGACGTGATTGGCATTGCTATGATCCTTGTGACTTGTGAGCCCATGGAGGGCATACTTGTTGTTGTTGCAGGGCAACCACCAACATACAGGTACACATGGGGAGATGATTAGTTCGGACCTCCATAGGACCAAGCCCACCAAATGGATGCTGAGACCCCACACAGGGGCAGACACATATCAGAAGCTTGCACTGGAGAGAGAGGAGGACGTTCCACCAAAGACAACCTGATAGGCCTGGACACAGGGGGGTCTTGCCCTCCCACTATGATGATGGCTTTGGAAGGCCCAGGACATCACCTCTGTCACCCTTGACATCACCCAGCATTGGATGGACACGATGGAGGCAGTTGCGTGCCAAGTGGCACGTATGGCTTGATCGAGAGGCCTAACGTTTTGCTCTTGGAGGCCAGTGTTTCACTTAGGAGGCCGAATGTCACCCTAGAAGGGCATGATGTCACCTCTCTTGCTTGATTTAGGGTTTAATTTGTCAATTTTATGTAAAAAATGGTTATTTCATGTAAACTGGCCATGTCAGCGTTTTTGACCTAATTTTGTAATTAAAGGTCAATGTAACTGTATAAATAAGGGTTTCTACCCTTGTATTTTTCATCATCCTTCACTCCCACTAAGTGAGGTCTGAAATTCGGTTCCCTTAAGGGTCTTTGGCTCAAATTTAAGTGCTGCACAACTCTTGGAGAAGGATAATTTTGGTGTTTTTGGCATTTTTCTTGGTGGAAAGTCTTCAACTAGGCCTATTGCTAGATTATTCTTCGTGAATGTAAGTAAATTTTTGCAATTCTTCTTTTCTTTGAATGGTTATTGTACATTTATTTTGCATTTCTTCCAAGATTATGAAATTGCTAGCTTAAAACCCTAGGAGGTCAAAGCACATGTTATTGTTCTTGCCTTAACAACTTTTCACCTACTAGATTGTGCTAGAAACCCTACTTTCTTCAAGCATTGTGCTAAGGGCCCTACCATTGTAGCACCCTAGCATCACTTGCTTCATCAAGCTGTCATTTACTTCATCCTTGAGCTAAAGGAGGAAAACCGCTCGGGCCTAGGGTTACCTACTTCCTAGTGGCCATTTTCCTCCTAGGGTTTAGCGATTGAGGCCTTGGGTTACCAACACCTCAATCATCGACTTTATTGTCTCTAGCTCTCACATTGTCATTTGATTTCTTCAAGATTGCAGCTGCTAAAAGTGACTCCATTAACCCTAAAGACATTGTTCTAGGCCTTGCACTTGATTGATTGATGAAAACAACCCTTAAAACTTTTACCTCAAGCTATCTACTAACCTTCCCTAACCCTAGAGTAGACTAATTCACTAAACTTCTTTCTGCTGTTACAAAAGTAAGTTTCAGCAGTAAAAGCACCTAAAAGCAATTGCAAAAGTTGATTTTTACACTGCCCAATTAGCTTTCGACAAGTGCTAGTACATTGCTATTATTGGGTTATTATTTTTTGTCATTGTGAAGCTCTTTTAAGGCATTTATTGTGAAGCTATTATCTTGTATACATTGCTGTTATAAATTTCTGTTTGCTTCATCTTGCATCAACTTATTTCTTTTATTGACAAGTCCAAGGTTTTGTGAAGCACTAACATCAAATTGTACTTGCAAAAGATATTGTTTTCTTGTTGCTTTGTTCCGGGCAGGTACATCTAAGTACATTATTGCTTCATTGATTAAAACTTTGGGACTTTCTGATCGGTGTGACTTGTGAGAGGGGATACCTTTTATTGACACTTTAACCTTTGCCTTCTCAAACCCCCAGGTCACCGGGGACGTTCCCCTGGGCTATCATCCCTAAATAGAAAGAGGACTCTTATTATGGTGACCGTGATAGGATAACCGCCTGTTTCATCAATTTGCCTTCCCTTAGCCTTTCCCTTCAAGACAAGTACAAATTGCGCGAAAACATTTTGGTGTCGTTGTCGGGGAACAATGAGTCAATTCTCCTCAAAGACGACACTTTTTGGTAAGCCTTTCCTCAAAAACCTTTGCTTTTCAAAGCTTACCTGGCAACTCCACTGATGGTGATCCCCTCATCCCTTTGATAATTTCAAGAAAATTATCTGGCGACTTCACAAATGACGACCCATAGCGAACATCAATACATACTCTCTTCTACTCCTGTAATTCCTATTGCCCCTATAGATCCTCCTAAATGGTCTCACAAAGAACTCTTTGGCCCTTTGGACTTAGCTAACACCCAAGGAGGATTACATGATCTCCCCAAAGGGGTTGATTCCTGGATACCTAGATTCTCGGGAGAGGTAGGATCCTATGGAAACTCACATTGGATTAAGTTTTATGAGGGGTATGAATTTCACCAATCAAGAGAAGAACACCCCGACACCTTTATGAGGCTCTTTGCCAACCCACTCACCAGAAGTGCCAGGACCTGGATTAACAAATATCCAAGTGGGAGCTTCAAAACCTTGAGGATCTAGAACGAGCTTTCAAGAACAAATGGTGTAAAAAAGAAAGTATAGCTTCCTTCTACTCTCAGTACCTCAAAGTTTGCAAAGGAACCAATGAAAACATTAGGGATTTCAATGATAGGTTCAATATTCTCATTAGCAAACTCCAACCCAACTTTCACTCAAAAAGTGTTATTCTCCAACATTACCTAAACTCCTTAGAAGGAACTTTGCAGTTCACCCTCAAAGATCGATTACCCGGAAGCCTGGAAGAAGCACAAGAGGTTGCTTGCCAGATTGAGGAAAACCTTAGGTTCAAGGATTCCATCCATCAGATTAACCTCTTGAACGATAATGACATCTGGGAACCAAATGATCAGAGCATGATAGAATTGAAGCATGACCTCCCAGAGATCCTCGAGGTAGAATATAGTGCTTACCCTAGAAAATGGAGCACAGGTTTCTCAAACATGGAAGATGCTTCCTTATTCTCTCAACAAAATGAACCTCCTGAGGATGTGGAACCCACTCAAGACATATTTGGAAACCCCGAGGTTGAAGATGTTGAATACTCCCTGCCACAAATTTATGAGGATGACAATTTTGAAGAAGAATCCCCTTTTGTCTACCAAGTAAGGAGTATGGGAACCAAATATGGGGAACCTGCACCTTTTTACATTACCCTCCAAGTCAATGATTTCCTCCTCCATAATTGTGTGTTTGACCCGGATACTCCTAGTAATATTATAACCGAAAGGGTCATGCCCCAACTAGGTCTAAGCATATCGCAGCCAAACACACAAGGAGGCTTTACACAGGGCATTATTAAGGACATGAGTGTTGCTTTCCATGCATGCCCTGATGTTCCTTTTACTATTGATGTGTTAGTAATAGATGCTCTAAGCAATTGGGGGATCATACTCTGTAAGGACCTTATAGAAAACTTGACCGAGAGTTTCCAATACCAAGGGTCCGAAGCTATCATACCTCACCCTGAAGGAGGATTCTTTACCCTTCACAAAGAACCTATCACAGGATGCCTTATTGAGACCCCTGATGAACCTCATGATCAACTCCTTTGTGTCAACAATGGGATTGAAAATTGGTTCGTCCAAGGGGCAAGTTCAGAAGATAAACCTACCAAGACACCTGAAGGAATGTGGACTTTAGAATTTGATGGATCTCATTCGAGTTCTGGCTCAGGGGTAGGTATTGTCTTGACAACCCCATCCAAGGAGACCTTCTATTATTCCTACAGACTTGAATATCACTATACAAACAACGTTGCCGAATACGAAGCTTTGATCCTAGGTCTCAACTTGGCAATCGACAAAGGTGTCACACCTAAGAGTTATAGGAGACTCGAACTTGATAGTATCACAAGTGTTGTTAGATTTTTCCGCCAAGAATGAGACATTAAAAAGCTAGCGTGACTTTGCAAGATCCATTGCAAAATATTTTGAAATGGTGTTGATCAAAGCAGTTTCCTGAGAAGAAAACTAGGTAGCAGATGCCTTGGTTGTTTTTGCTTCCACTTTACAACCCTGTGATGGTCCACTCCAAAACCTGTGCAAAATGGAAGTCTTGTTTAGACCATCGATCCCTGATAACTTGGAACATTGGCAAGTCTTTGAAGATGATGACCAAATCATTAGATTTATGGAAAATAGTAGAGAATTCACCGATTCGCAAGTAAACTTCATGGTTGATTCCATGAACCTAGATGTGGTTAACCTGCAAAATAACACTTTGCCAAAAGGATGTGTCCCTTTGGAACACCTCTTTGACAGACACGATGTTTACAAAGGAAAGAACCCCAACAAACAAACAGATGAAGCCCTAGAGTTCAACATTAGCACAGAAATGGATCCGAGAATGGTCAAAATAGGGAAAGGGACTACTGAAAAGGAAAGGATAGAGATACTAGACCTCATAAGAGAATTCAAAGATACCTTTGCTTGGAATTATGATGAACTAAAGGCTTATAGGGGTGAAGTTATCTAACATGTTATACCTTTGACAGAAGGAGCCAAACCTTTCCGACAAAAGTTAAGACATATTAACCCAAAGTTCACAAACCAGATACAAAAGTAACTCCAAAAGATGGTCGATGTTGGTATCATAGCTCCCATTAGATATTCTTCATGGATGTCAAATTTGGTATTTATCCGAAAGAAAAGTGGTGATATCCGCTTGTGCGTAGATTTCTGAAACCTTAACCAACTATCCTTGAAAGACAACTACCCGCTCCCAAATATGGAACATTTGTTACAGAGGTTTACCGGGGCAGGGATGATGTCCATGTTGGATGGATTTTCTGGATACAACCAAGTCTTACTCAAGAGATAAGACCAACTAAAAACAGCATTTACCACACCATGGGGAACATTTATGTACTTGAGAATACCTTTCGGCCTTATGAATGCTGGTGCCACCTTTCAAAGAGCAGTGGACTTTGCCTTTAGGGATCTCATTCAGAAAATCATAGAAATTTACCAGGATGATCTCACAGTCATATCAAAGGAGAGGAAAGACCACATATCACACCTTAGAATTTTTTTTGAGAGACGTAGGAAGTATGGTATCTCCTTGAACCCTAAGAAATCTGTCTTCGGGATAGATAAAGGGAAACTTTGGGGACACATAGCCTCGGAATGGGGAATTTCTAGACCCTAAAAGGATCCAATCTATCAAGGATGTACATMCCCCAGCTAACAAAAAATCCCTACAATCCTTTTTTYGGAAAAATAAATTTCATTCGAAGATTTGTYCCAAACTTTGCCRAAAGAATAAAACCCAYGAGTGCATTACTGAAAAAGGATACGGTGTTCAGRTGGGATGAYAAGGCCATTAAATCCTTTGAAGACATAAARGATTCTATCTCCCAAGCCCCAGTCCTGATTAGCCCTGACTATTCACGGGATTTCATAATATTCTCTTTTGCCTCCAAAGACACCATTGCAGGTGTCTTGTTGCAGAAAGACGTTGACGACCATGAACACCCCCATCACCTTCATGAGTAAAGTCCTTAGGGATTCAGAGATGAACTATTCGATTACTAAGAAACAAGCTTACGCCTTAGTGAAATCCCTTAAGCACTTAAGAAACTACATGGGTTATAATAAGATCAAGGCTTATGTCCCTTGCCCGACAGTAAAGGATGTCTTGTCGCAAGAGGATTGTATGGGTACTAGGGGGAAGTGGGTCTCCAAGATCCAAGAGTATGACTTAGAGATAAAACCCACCAACATTATAAAGGGACAAGGCTTGGCCCAAATGCTGATTGAAAGAAACCAAGAGGCCATATAAATGGGAGAAAGCGAACAAATAAACGTGGTAGTCATGAGTTAGAACATGATGAATGGTATTCCGACATAATATACTACCTTAAGAATTTATTGTGCTCAGATCACCTAGTAGACTACAAAAGAAGGGCTTTGAGACTTAAAGCTATGAAATATTGTTTGACTGAGAATGGCCTTGGTTGGAAAGACCCCAATGGAGTTTTCCCTAGATGTGTGAACCAAGAAGAAGCTAATAAACTATTGAAGGAATTACACTCCAAACATTGTGGTGGACATTTCGCGGCCCGTACCACCACACACAAGATCCTAAGAGTTGGATACTATTGGCCAACGCTATTTGTTGATACTCACTAATATGTCCGATCACGTCAGCCTTGCCAATACTTTATCGGTAAACCAAAACTCTCGGCACAGCCCATGAAACCTGTGGTAGTTGAAGCTCCTTTACAACAGTGGAGATTGAACTTTATTGGGGAATTTAAACACAATTCAACTAATGGTTACCGATGGATTTTGACAGCCACATACTATTTTACTAGGTGGGTTGAGTCTATTCCCACAAAGAAAGCCACCGAGGAGGTGGTCATGAACTTTTCGGAGGAAAGAAGCATAACAAAATTTGGGGTCACTTCCAAGATTACCACAGACAATGCCAAAGCCTTTCGTTCTCTTGCATTAGCAGAATTTTCTTTCAAGTATGGCATTGTTCTATCTCATTCCTCCAATTATTATCCACAAGGCAATGGATTGGCAGAATCGAGCAATAAGAACCTTATGAACATCATCAAGAAGGTTGTGGGAGAAAACAAAAGGTCTTGGGATAGCAAAATTATGGTGATGATTGCAGCTATGTGGGACATTCTCCAGCTTACCAACCTGAGAGATGTTGATCATTGCAGACATGTGAGATATTCTCCAGCGTACAAACCTGAGAGAAAGCCCTTGAGAGGGGTGTGTGGTTCCTATCTGAGACAGAGCAGGAACGCAGAGATGGCCTCCTCCTTATAGGGAGTTGAGAAGAACTCTAGATGATTCTCATGTGTAACGCAATTAGAAAGGAGATCTGCAGAGTTGGACGTTCTTGTGGCTGAGCATAAGGTGAACGTGTGAAATCCCAAAGTGTTGGGTGTATCGTCATGAGAAAAAAAATGAAGATGATGTATTAGCCTCCTCTGAGTAGAAGAGTTGACGAGAAACTCCAGATGACTCTCCTGTGTAATGCAGTGGGAAAGAAGATTTGTTGAGTGGACGTGCCTGTGGACAAGCACAGGTGAACGTGATCCTAGTGGTTGAGCACTAGTGAAGAAGTGGTTCTTTTGTGTAATGCAGTGTGCCCGAGATGTGGACATCCCTATGGATGTGTACCTAGTGGATGAGCACTAGTGGATGTATAAGATCCCTTGCTATATCTTTCAAGAGCCAAACCTGCCTGTAACCCTAATTGTAATGTAACGGGTACAACTCAGCCCCACCTTAATGTGACTAGTAATTAATGTAAAAGATAATTAATCTAGTTAATATTAATTATATTATGAGCTAGTGAGGTCGGCCCTGTTGTGCCAATAGACACTTATGTTGACAGGTTCAGTCTAGTATAAGTAAAGGTAAATTCCCCATTCAGGAATCATATCTTTTGTGTGAGTTTCGAAATTGCAGCAAGTACATCTACTTGGGAAAAGTGCGCACCCTTCTTGGGCCTTAGTCTTCTAGGGTTGGTGAGCACTCGTTTGTGTGATAGGTTTTCTTGGTGGTGAAGGTCTTTCTCTTAGAAGAATATAGCAAAGGATTGGTTGGGTTTTCTTCCCTTGTTGAGAAGGGTTTCCCAGGATACTTCTTGTGTACTTGTGCATGGTGTTTCTTCTTGTGATCTTGGTTGTTGCAACAAATTGTCTATGGTTTAAGTAAAATGCTAAAATGGAATGAACTTCATGCTTAACCCTAGCTTATTGAAAAATCAACATGGTATCAGACCATAGGTATTGAAGAACCCCTGCACAAGCTTTCAAAAGGCTAAACCGTCCTCCTTTTGTAGTTTCGTATGGCCTCCAGGGTTTCTACAGAAATCTGTATGGCCCTCACTTGATCAGCCCTTTCACCTTTTTAAAAGTGGACGTTGGAGCTAAAACTTGGACCAAGTTGTACGGCCCTCCTCAACGCACCTCTAGAGACCTTCAAAACCAAATTTCGAGGATTTTGAGTTTTTGGCCCTAGGGTTTCTAGGGTGCCAAAATTTCCTATAGAATCTTGATCTTAGATTTCTGGAACTTCTTGAAGAAACGTTTTTCTTAATTCAGCAATCATTTGATTATTGGCAGTCATAAGTCCATACCCCAGCTTACTAATTCAACCTAATCATTAGGTTTTCAAAATCCAGTTGGCAAGAGTTTGAAGAAACCAAACAAATGAAGAACAGAGCCTTAGTAGAAGATAGGCTTGATGGAGCAAGCAACTACAGCTCCTGGAAATCAAGGCTTCAGGTGACCATTGAAGAAGATGACCTTTT
>JASDQU010277340.1:3952-14922 GCA_032191745.1 Picea mariana | reverse complement strand
CCCAACTTCAAATCAAGAAAAAAAACCTTTATTCTTTAAACTCCTGAAAACTGCTTTGCAAGACTGTAACCTGAACTTTCATGATAGATGACCATATTACTTGCATAAATACATCTTATCTCTGGATCATAAAATGGGAGCAGCTTTTAGTGACACAGTAAGTCCTTTTATTACAAATAGAAAAAGGAGGACAAAGGCTATAAAAAAATCCTGTTATAGTAAATCACGTTGAATAAGATGTGATAGCATTGATGACAACTGCAGGATATAAAGATAGTCTATTCCATATTCATGGTCTGGGAACAGATCTGTGAAGGAAAACATATGTATCATCCGAGTCATGTTATTCCTCTCATGTGGGCACTTCTACTGGAGTCCTGGTGCCCTCGCCCAGTGAAATTTTTTATTTCCACTGCTGTGTTTCCTCATGTTGTGAGCAACATACGTCCATTGCTCTGCAACACCCATTACCTTGAAACTGAACCCAAGACCGAGGCTGAAGAAGAGGAAGAAGTCATCATCGAGAACTGTGAAGAGCCATGAGAACTGGAGAAGGAATGTGATGTGAAAAAAGACTTGATGGAGTGGGCAAGGGAAGAGGCAATGGCTGCCTTCACTTGCCCTCTCTTGGGGATATGCCTGGACTCAGAAGGCATACTTGTCTTTTGCCTGGAATTGGCCCGGGATGGCATGCTATGAATTCTCTCTCAATAAGTAAATCTACACAAACTGAAAGGAAAAGATTGGCGACCAAGGCTAGAGGATGCTGTGAATATATAGCAAGTCTATATGATAATTAAGATTGCTTCGAGTGCGGCAGTCAATGGTCTACAGGTGACTGCTAAATATTTTTATATGATTTTAGTTGTTAGGTCGACTGCCTAGTTTCGTCACAATTCAAAAGCAATGTGCTCACGATACTTCACAAAATTCTGATTTGGTGTGGCCACATATTGACTTGCTTCTCTATGTGATATATCATTTTATATTATTGCTTGGGGTTCAAGCTCTCTTTACTTGCAGTCAAACCATTGAATTTTCATTTTTATTTAACAAGATAATGACTTCATGACTGTTTTTCCTGATAGAAGTTTTCGTGCAATTGAAAACTTTTGAGAAAAATCCATCACAGAAACAATTTTCTTGGAGACCAAGACATGATCATCACTATGTGATCTCAAATCCATAACAGCAACGATTAAATTGGAGACCGAGACAAGATAATCACTATGTGAAGTCGATTGTTAGGAAAATGATCGACATAAATGCCCCACCAATAAAAGTATGTTTGACCTTTAAGATTGAGGACTGTGCGAGTCTAAAGAGGATGTCTAAAAGTTCTTTGTAGTTATTGTCTATTGATTTTAACCACCCATTTAGTTTATTAACTTTAAAATGAAGAGGAATTTTAAAAGGCTAGATGTTTCGTATGGTTTAAAATTTTTGAAAATAAGATGGATTTATGTTTTTCTTTATTATTTTTAATTTTAGGTAATAAAAAGTTATTTATATATTTATTTAAATTTTAAAATGATTAAATTATTTTTAAAAAGTAATGTTAATTTTTAAGTATATGTTATTATTATTATATTAATGATTAATCTGTACTAAGAAATCTAGTTTAATTTCAAATTTAAATAATAGAGTTTTTTAAATGTGAGTTTTTTGATAAAATTTGCAGAAGTTTTTGAATTCTTAAAAAAGTTATACCTTGGAGATTTTATCCATGTCACTGCATAATAATTAATATTAAATAAAAATCATCCAAAATGTATTTTTTTATAAGGTAAGCATTGCCCAAAACACACACTAAATCAATTACAAATAATTAACCTTGTTTTTTTATAAAACATACATTTAGAATATAGCTTCAAATAATTTAGAAATACACTAAATCTTTTTTTTTTCCTCAAAAAAAAATTGTAATTTCATTATATATATAAATAACAATCCATAGATGCTTATTCCAGATGTGAGATCTCTCCCCCAGTGATTAGTTGGAGAGGTCACGAGTTCGACTCTCTCAGGGTGAGGCTCTGTAATCAGGGTTGATGGTTTACCCTGTTTACCATTCATGAATCACGGGGAAGTATTCGAAAGGTTTTCTACGAGGATTTCCTTGGGAAAAAAAAGCCTTCCATAGATGCTTAAGTGCATTGATAGACTTCTAAAAGTTGACGGAAATGAGATTTCTCTTTTCAAATCATGATACATGCCACCATCTTATACAAAAAGATCACCTAAAATGTTGAAAATAACTTCTATAGGTTCTGCCTTACCAATTGCTATAGGTCTTTGGATATTACAAAAATTCCAGATCAACAACAATCCAATAGCACAACTCTAAATTCATATTACAAAGGCTTCACCACATAAAAATTGATAATTGTATAATGTCAAAAAGACCTCAACCCAAGGGAATTCAAAGAAAGGAGCATGTGTGTAGGTGGAAGCAAGCCCATCCTACTCTTCTTCAATTTTCCAAACTCCAAGATCCAAATGAAGGACTTCTTTAGATAGTGAATCAACCTGAACATTTCTCTCTTTGCAAATGTGGTGAAAAGAGATACATGCAAAGTGCAACTTGCAAGCTAAAATCTCCTCATGGATGGGGTGCAAAACAAAATTCTCACGAGTGTAGGAACCTTCCATCCATTTAATGACCACTAGAGAGTCCCCCAAAACTTGAAATTTCTAAGCACCATTTTTAGCGACCAAAAGTAGAGCAAGTTTTAAAGCAATTAACTCAACGAAGTTGTTGGTCCCCTTCCTTAATCCTACTTTGAACTTTAGAAAATGTGTCTATGATAAGTATATAAAACCTCTTGTTCCACTAATGGGAGGATCACCTTGAGCTGCATCATTGAAATAAATCCACAAGCCAGACCTATCAATGACTTCCTTCTTCAATGACTCTTGGAGTTTTTATGGCCTTGATCCGTGGGAAGCTATTGAGTATATTCCAACTCTGCAAGGCACATTGTAAAGGGATAATGTACCTATCCTAAAAAAGACTAGCAAATTTCTTGAAATCCATATCCCCAAGCAGTAACAACAACACAGAGAGCTTTATACTTTGCTATTGTTTAGATTCCACACCATTACTATTTAGCTTCCACAACATCTTTGGAGACAATCTTCAATAATATTTTCCCTCCAACCATCATTGTAACCCGCAAGCCTATCTAACTCTTTCCACACCCAAGTAGAGTAAAAAAAAATGAATGACCAAATGGGCTATTGTTTCATCACTTGTTTTTCACAGAGGGCATCTACTAGGCCCGTGTTTTTTTTTTTTGGCAAATTTTCCCAAGTAAGCACCTTATTAGTTAAAGCTAGCCACATGAAAATCCAACTTTTTAGGGGGCATTTTGAATTTCTAAACCCTTTTTCCACCAATGGACTAGCTCATCTACTAGGGATTCTTCACCTAGTACCTTATATCCAATCTTTGGCGTATATGAGCCTCCAAGAGGGTTTTTTTACCAAAGAAATTCATTACCCTCCTCCTTTAGTCTGGCATGATTGCCTTTGATTTTTTGTATGTAACCTTCTTACAAGACAAAATATTCACCTTTGAGCCCTATTTGTTCCGTTCTCTTCCATTCCTATTTCTAGATAGAGGTCGAGTCAGGATCAACTACTTGGTCTAGGGTGTATAGCCCATTGTCCTTGAGTTGATTGATGAGGCAAATTTGTAATGTAAACTTTTCACCACAACCAACCCAAAGATCCTCTCCTGGTCTTATCCTTTAACCACCACCTACCTTCCATACTAGCCATCTTCTAATAAAAGAAAAATCTTTGATAGTTTCCTTCCAGATAATTGATACATCTTTGAGAGACTTTGTAGAATATATTTACCTATCATTTACAAACATAGGTTCTATGTGTTTCTTCTTTACCACTTGACCCATTAATTTTTTGTTGAGAGTGTCGTAACAAAATTAAAGATGTTTTTTGGCCCCATCCTCCAATTTCCTTGGAGACTTCTATCCTTGGGAATTTCACTAGTGGAATGCCTCTTTTGTCCATGCATTATGACCATAAAAATTTGTAACTTAGCCTTCTTAACTTAACTAGCACACCCTTGGGGATGAAGGCCAATGACATCCAGTACATTAGGATAGCCTCTATCATCGATTTTTCTAAAATAATTCTTCCTCCACTTGAAAACCATTTGTTACACTAGATAGAGAGCCTCTTTTTTCCAAAAAATACACTAAATCAATCACAAATAGTCTATCAATTTTTTAATAAAAGATACCTTTTAGATAAACCCATAGGTCAAATATAGTTTGCATTTACTTCTTAATAATGATATGTTATTCAAAATAAATCATACTACATAATGTTAATGATTACTATTATTTTACTATAGATATTCCTTTTGATGAATGTGACTTACACAGAATACATATAAGTAAGAAAGCATGTTAGGGTACTATAATATACCTTGTGTATATTACAATGCCATTAATTACTAATTAAATCATTAATGTAATAATTATTCTTTTAATGTAAAGTCACGTCTTTTTATACAAAAAGATGTGACTCTACTCATGTACGTGTATTTATACACATTGTTGTACATTGAACAAGATGGGGAATCATAAATTTGATAAATATTAAATATATATATTATATATATTAAGTCTCAAACTTCCAAGTGGTATCAGAGAGAAGGTGAAAGCCAAAAGCACATGGGTTCAAGATGGAAAATATCATTCATAAATACATGAAAATTATAACCAGTATGGAAAATATGAGCAACACTCTCGAATAAATGAAGAATTATGTGAAAGAAATAAAAGAACAATTAGAGAAGGCATTCTTGGCATACTTAAAGGAGGAGGGCTTCCATCAAAACCAAATCTTGCGTTCTCCATCATCTGAATTGTCAGAGGGACAAACATATGATGATGATGAAAGCGATGAAACCAATGATGGTGAACTAGAAGATATACGCCATTCTGGAAATCAAAATTGTATCTCATACAAGATTCCCAAGCTAGTTTACAAAGAGGGTATTCAGAGCCTAACCATATTCTGCTCTGGATCAAGTCAGGGGTTTCAACAAAAAAGTTTGAACAACTTGTTGAATGTATATTCTTCTGAAAATATTCATTAATCAATTTTTCCATGGCAAGCGGAAAGGAAATCTATTTTTCCTGCTAAAAATGGCACATTTGGCTTTTCTCGAATGATTGACCTCTTGTCGATGCATCGATACATCATCAACAATGACACAAGCACCCTTGAGGTCATCCCTATGGATTACACTAAACCCTTGAAATCAACAGATATGAAACATTTGTTGGTCGAATTGGTTATAGTTGTTGAGCATTATTGGTTCGCGAATGAGAACTGGAGAAGTAAGGAATCAAAAGCCAGTTGGAAGGTTTTGTGGTAGAAATTGAATCTTCTCTGCCTTTATTACCAATACACTACATAAAATAGAGAGACATTTTTTTCAGTCAAGGGATACAAATTCTTGTTCAATGTAATAAATCGCATGTTATACTTGTTAAGCCACTGATACCCTTCAATTGGAGATTCTGAGGAGTTGTGAAAAGAAGTGGCCAAGATTGTAGATATCGTCGGTTTGAAAGACGACAATTTAAAGGTTTCTCATGTAGATAATGTAAACTCATTTCTAGAGATTCTCAATTCCCTTTCAGATTTCCAACTCTTGAAAATTCAGACTATTGTTCTAAGAATTTACCGTTGAATATATAAGGATTTCTTTGATTGTCTTTTTGGACGATACCCACATATGTTCTCTTGTGTTATCTTTGGTGTTTCCATCCCACGGTTAGATCCTCACCGCCACTCCCAGGATATAACGAATGAAGACCTCTACAATGGAATCACAATTCTGAAATTTGACTGGGCTAGACAGAACGACCGTGGGATTCAATCTTACATTGACACTCTGTTGAATGTAGTAATTATTTGTATTCCCTATTTTCAAGACCTGCATGAAGCTGCCACTCATCGTGATCAGGCTCAGACTAATTCTAGCTTCATCATTATCCATCAGGATGATCATGATGATGAAGAGGAGGAGAAGAATATGCATCTAATAAGTAGGGCGATTAACCAAATTCTATTCTTGAATGATAGCATAGTGAGGGATGGTGAAGAAAACATAGGCCATGTAGACTCTGAGTCAAGAGATATGTCTCCTTTTCCTACACCCACATCTGCTGAGTTGGAGTCAGATTTGGAGGAAGAGGTGGAGGCGGAGCCCCCGAAGACTCCCGAAAGAGAAACTGATGTGGAAGTCTCTTATTATGTAGTTTCATGCAGAAAGGTAAAAGGAAAATCCATGCAAAACACCCACAAGATCATGTCAATGACTATCAATGTTCTTCATTCAGTGGATGATAGTGATTTGAAACAAGATTTTGAGGTCGATGCTAAGGACGTCTCCTTTTTGGGGGTATTTGATGGTCATGGAGGTCGTAAATTTGCAGATTTTGCTACTGAAAAATATTGGAAAGAATATTGTGAACTCTCTGCTAAAGGAAATGAAAAGTCAACCAAGGGTTTGAACATCACAGATATAGTCACTCTGCTCGGCATACATACTATGGGGAACACACTATGCGGTTTATTTAGTGATCAACTATTATGTTTTTAAGGAAGAGGGAAGTCGGATCTAACTACGGGTCCCACATTAATGGCGAGGTTGAATAAAGTATGCCCATCTCTGGCCTCATCGTCGACACAATTTGGTCTTTCTTTCAACGTCGAAAAGGGAATAACTAGGAGCATTCTTATCAACAAAGATTTGACCAAGGAATTAACATCTACTGCAAGTGGAAATTGGATTCAACAAATGCCTCCAAGGGAGATCTATAGTGTTTCAGAAAGAGATATAAAAATCGCTCATCCATTACCTAAAAATAGCTGGCAAGCTATGGATGCAGTAGATGTCCACTATGTAAATCACTGGAAAACTGGAAGGATAATCAAGGCATCATGTACGAGAGTAAAAATGATATATTTTTATAATGGTATCCAAAGAAAATGTCTCGATCCCAGTGGTAAAATGTCTTTCCCTATAATATTCATGACAAAATATCTATCATGGTCACAAGGCATTGTGACATTTGAGGATTGTGATGGGATTTCATGGAGAGTAGAGTGGTGTGCGCACTTGCAATCTGGAATGAGACTCGTGTTTACCACTGGATGGATTGAATTTGGTTATGTTCACAATGTGAAAAATGGTGATATTTTACTTGTGGAAGTCTTGAATTCATAGCAGTTTAGGGTTCAATTTTTTTTCTGGATAAAGTTGCATGGTCGTCAAAGAGAACAAGGCCCCTAAGTATGCCAGAGAGGTATCCTCCAATAGAAATGATATCTTAGATGCAAGGAGCAAGCATTTTTCATCACGTGAAACATTGCAAGCCCTTCAAAAGAGTGGTACTTCGAGAAATTACACTAAAGTAAAGAGGGAGAAGAAAAATTCTCTTGGATATAGGAGATATATAACATGGCAAGAAAATCAAAGCAAAAAATCTAGAGTTGGTGACAAGGAAGATTTGGAAGGTGTTGGATCTTACTATTGTGAAAAAGTTGCTTCATGGATTTTAGAGGATTCATGTATAGATTATTTGTTAAAGGTGGAAAAAAGTTTGAAACATGAGGACATAATTGCCCATTATTTTCACTCGAACAATGAGCAAAAACTATGGGAGATTGTGCAAAAGGAACTACTTTTTTGCTATCAGACTCGACTTCTTGAAAATGAGCATTCAAGTTTCCTTGCACTAATCAATAAATATAGGAAAGGAAACTTTTTTAGATGTGCAAGCTATTTTGTAGAATACCTAAACAACTTGGAAACAATTGAGATTATATTTAAAATTTTTAATTAGTGAATAAATTGTTAGCACAAGATTGGTTTAAGCCTCAATTTTTCATAAATCCTTCATTATTTATTTTGGCAAATGAATACAATTGTTATGGGATATTTTATTTATTTTGGGGAAAATTGAAATTATATTGGGTTATGCCCAATATCCAAGAAGACAACACTCTCACAAGATTCCAAGCATCAAAAGAACTCACAGTTTTGCGCTACCCAATTGCCCACAGACACACATGCGGGCGCTACCGAAATTCTGGTAGAAACCGAATTGTGCAGAATTATTTTTGGACGTTTTTGCCAGTTTTGAGTGACTAACTTAAAAATTGGATTGTGAACAATTGAGAATGTATTTTTGAAAACTGGAGGAGGTTTTTGTTTATAACATTCCAAATAAAAAAAACCTCTCTCATTTTTTCAAAATGTGTTATGGTTTGAGATATATTAGACATAGAAGTGGCGCTACCAACTGTTTTACAACGACGCTACCTAATTTCCTGTAGCGGTCACGGTTTTGAATATTCGCCTTGTTGGGAGGTTTCCACCTGTCAACGAGGATTAGAATGGATTATCAAGGATCATTTAGATGTCAAGGGACACCTTCACCTAAGATTTATCTCCATCAAAGGCCTCATGCAATGAGGTGGAAACAATTTATTAATAACTTCCAACAAATTCCTGAAAATTAGCAGTTTGTTGGATTTTTGTCTCTTTGATTGTTGCCACCTATCTCTAAGGCTTAGAATCCAATGGAGGAGATGGGATTCGACCTCCTAAGGTTATTTGGATGCTATTTTCTATTTAAGGAAGTATATCTCTTGGAGAAAGGGGTTGGATTCATGATCCAAGAGAGGAGAGAGCTAGAGGAATAGTTTATTTTCTCAATTGTAAGCCTGAGGGCCTATTGTAATTAACATTTCCTCCATTAGAGATTCATGAGAGTTGCTTATCAGAATTTGTGGTTTTTGTTATCATTTTATCTTTTCATCTGTATTGAGTAATATTTATAGATTTTGAAGATCAAAAGCTTCCTTTGGTTAATGAATTCATGAACTGCAAAGGATTTGTGGTAATTGTTTGTTAATCATAGATTATTGTTCAAGAACCCTTTAATCTATATTACAGAAAGGATATATGTTATGTAGATATTCTTCTCTTTGTTTACCTTCTATTCTTCTATCCATCTTTGCATAAGTATTTTGTCTGGTAGGCAGCTTGATTACCTTTGATCTGTAGGATGTTATGACTCCATGCCCAATGGAATGTATTTGCAATAGTCTGATGCCCTCTTTTTTACTCTTCTCTTGTTGATCCACCTATTCAAACTATTTTAATCCATTTACATTTCTATGTTACCAATCTTACTCTCATTTTCAGTCTAGGGGTGACTCTTGGAGTGATAACATAATTGGCGTCGTTGTCGGGGACAGATTTCAGTAGATTGAAAAGCTCCCTGGGAAGAATGACATTGCACAACTCCATCTTTAGATGGTGACTAAAGTTGGACACCTTCAAGACTGCACATTCACCATGGTGACTCCATTGTTCAGAATCTGTTGGTGACTCCACTGGAATGAGACAAATTAAATGGCTATGAAGGCTATCCTGGCCAGGAGGTTTGCCCCACTCAATTTCTCATCCATATAGGATTATCCACATCCTGTGCCTCTTATTGATGAATGGAAAGATCTGTTGCCCATATTGTATGAAGGTAAGGATGACAACCCTGTTGAGCATGTTCATGAATTTCATAATTTGATGCAGTAGCTTGAAATCCATCATGAAGATATATTGATGAAAATGTTCATGTATTCATTGGATGGGGATGCACGTAAATGGTATTTCTCGTTACCTCCTTCCAACATTTCATCCTTGAAGGATTTCCATAGATTATTCAATGAACACTGTAAAAAGTTTTATCCCTCTGAAGGTATTTGTCATAACTACTGTGAGGGATATGTAGAATGTGCTCAAGATTTGTTAGATTGCTCTGCTGAATATAAAGATGAAAATGATTTTATTCACTGTCCAAATGAAAGTATTGATGAAGATCTAGAAAGTATGGATGATGAGGACCTTTTTGAAGCACTTTATCATTTTTCTTCGCAAGTTTATTGCCATGATGATCAGGGGATGTTAGTTGTATATGAAATCAATGAAGAAATCATAGTAGATTCCCATGATCTCTCTTCGGAAACAAATAATGATTCAACTGCTCCTTTGTGTACAACTAATGAAAATATTCAACATCATGGTCAATCTGCAGAAGAGAAAGAAAACAACTATTGTTTTATCCAAAGGAAACACGAACTACCTCCTCCTTTAACTGAAGAAGAGATAGATCATCTCCAAACAGTTATGTTACAACCCCTGCTTACTTAGATTTGCAGCATTCACACAGTCCTGAACATGCGAGTGTAACTTCTTCTATTACTAAAAATGAAAATTTGAGTTTAAATGATGACAGCCATGGAACTTTACAGGAAGTTAGTAAAGCAATTTATGATGATGATTTCCTTCTAGAGGATCAACTTGTAGACACTGTTTTGTTTCATGAAGAAGATAGGGCTGTCATGTTTAATAACCTTGAAGAATGTTTGTTGTTCAAAGATGCTTTAGACTATGATTTGGAGGAGTGTGGATCCGAGATAGATAGCTTCACAGTTGATATTCCAAGCATTTGTCTGAATGATGACACTTCTGTTTTAGCTGTTGAACCTAGATACGATGAGTACAATGATGATTACATGGTTGTTTCTTTAGAACAGTTTGCTGCAGGTTTTTCATGGAGGGATGATGGTCTTTATACAAATTTTAGCAATCTTAATAGATATGCCATAGCATATGATCTTGAAGGGTGTTTATATATTCTCTTTAAGAATTATCATGAGCATAATGATGTAGAACAAAGAGTAGTCTTAGATGTTTTAAAACCTCAGGACCAAATATTTTTCCAAGATCCTTTTGTTGGCCTCTTAGAGTCATTTAATGGAGGAGTATGCTATGCCATGAATGTTTTGTCACTGGATTCGAGAAAAAGTTTGAACATTTGTGTTCAACAACATTTCAAATGGGAGTTTTCATTTTC
>JASDQU010277339.1:1686-12678 GCA_032191745.1 Picea mariana | reverse complement strand
AAGATGAGGTGGCCTTCGAGCGGTTTGGATCTTACTCGCTTCTCTGATTTGGTGGGATCATCCTAATCTCCTCATCCATATCTCTTTCACACTATATAAAGAGGGACCTCTCATGGAAAAGGCTAAGGTTGAATAGGCTAAGATTTGTATGGAGAGTTATGCTTCTTCTTAAGAGATTTGCTTTAGTTCTACAAGCTACATAGTGGATCTTATTCATTCAGGCTTTGGAGCAAGTGTGTGTGTTGGAGAAAAGGGACATCGAAAGGGGACCTTGCAACATCAAGGATTTTGGTTGTATTCTCCACTTTCCATTTAATATAATACAGTGATATGTTTCTTTCCCATAAAACTAGTCTTGTTTTATTGTATGATTCCTTGATCACATACATAGGCTCTTTTTCAGGATATTGTGTTGTTTTCACTTTGGTTGGCTTGTGTTATCTTGCAGGTTCAATATCACAGGAGAATTGGAAAGGATCTAGGATGGAAATGGCAAGAGGAAAATAAATTTAAAAGGTATTTTGTCTATCTCTTGTTAATTAGTAAACTCAATAATTAGAGCCTAGGGAAAGTCTTATATTATGTTATGTTTTGTTCTAGTTTCCAGTGGGATCTAGTGAAATATGTTTATGTCTGCATTTACCAATTAATCCGATAACAGGTATGGCCGATATGAAAGTCAAGAGCTATGTGGAATGGCTAGCATGGGTTGATAGACATCCTTTGAACAAGAGCATGGGACATATGGAAGACTCTGGCAGCATAGACTCAATGATGAAACTTTGAGATGCAGGAGGCATCAATCAAACTCTCCATAGGGACTGGAAGATTAACCATTCGGGGGAGTAAACTCTTTGTAACCAGCTTGACTTCTTAAATTCATGTTAAACCCAAACTTTTGATGACAAGTGGACTAAAAAAAATTGTTTGTTTAAAGGCGACACAACTGCTGCCACTATAAGATAATACTCTTTTCCTGCCCATATTTTTTTATTTTTTTCATATTCAAATGAATGATATGATATAGAGGAGGAAATGAGTGTTGCAATTAAGCAAACTAGTTCCAGCAATGGAACATACCTAAGATCAATGAAAGGAGGTTCATGCAGGAGATGGACACTCAGGGGAATGTTTCCTCTTAGGTATAGGGTGTCAAGCTGCAAAGGATATACAGAAGGCTCTACTTGGTTGATGATGAAAACTGCTAAGATGAAAGGATTATAATGCAAAAGAGAGAACCTGAAATAGGCTTAATACTGCAAGCAAGAGAATGAGATGCAATTACAACTTAACGCCAAAAAAGTCACTTTTCGTAATCTTAGTCTACCTGGTTTGAAAAAGGGATAAACTTGCACCAAATAGACATCCTTTCAAATCCAATTTATGAGTGTTAAAGATACAAGTTCACTCGGAAATATTTTCTTTTTTTGAGAGAGTTAGAAAAGAGCTTAAATCAAAATCGCGACCTTTCAAATCCAATTAATGAGTGTGAAAGAGACAACTTCACTCGGCAATATTTTCTCTTTTTAAACAAGTCATAATAGAGCTTAAATCAAACTCGTTATGGGGTTTCTAGGCGTCATGTCATGGGGGAGGCCAAGGCTCCCGTACAAGATATCTGTGAAGGGTCGGCAACTTATGAATAGTTGACACATGCTTGGGAAAACCCAAATCTCTCCAAGTCGAGGAGGATAAAGTGTTAGTGGAGGTTACCTTCTCAACGGTATATCGGAGAATGTATCTTACCTAAAAAGGCATAGGAGGAGGAATTTGATACCCCACAAGACCATCTCAGTCAAAGGAAACCTATTCAAGACTTGGAGGGAGAGTACTCGAGGAGAGTAAAACTCTCTCTTGTTTAGAAGCTACCTAAATAGAAATGTTAATGACATGGTCGAGAGGTGTCTCACTCCCTAACACGGGAGTGGGGTCAGGTGATGATTTCATCAACATGACTACCATGTCAATCAAAGGTGAAAAGGAGTGTTGGGAAACCAAAGACGAATCAGAACCCAAAGGGCCCCAAGGATAGGACCACACTTATTGTACCAAAGAAGTATCAAGGCACAAACGAGTAAGGTGATATCCTTTGCAAATCCTACAAAGGAACTTGGGCTTACGTCTTACATGTCTAGGTTTCTCAATCGTATGAATTCCCCCAACATCACTCACAATGGCTGGCAACATGCTCTCAGTGTGACTGGCATAGGATGATGGTTTATCTCCTACATGTTGCACAAAGGTTGGAGATGTGATTTCATTATGACTCATGGTGACTAGAGTGGTTCCCCTAGCATGACTTGCAGCAGTTGGTTGTTGGTCTTCAACATGGCTTGCAAAGGTTGTTGACCAATTTCCAACATGACTAGAAGTGGTTGGTGATGGGATTCCAGTATGACTTACAGTGACTGGACTAGTGATGGCAGTTAGTTGTGGCATTTGAGACTAAGGTCCTGGGAAAGACTAGTTTTGAGAAATTGTAGGTCAGGAAGGGTCTCAGTTTACACCATGTCCCTGTCTGGAAAGGTAGTATCCTCCTCCTAATTGATCCATAAATGTTTGTACAAGCATCGTCACTGTAGCATATTTCTGTGAGAAGACAAAGGCGTGATAATGATTATTCATGTGAGGATATGTTTTTCCCCCATGTGAAGAGGTTCTGTGAAGGGGGTAGCCCATACCATAAAATTGATTCCTTCCGTATGAAATACCAGAGGACATATGGAGACCATCCATGGGTAGAGTGTTCATAGGAACTGGAATAACAGACAGAGGATACACGAATGGGGTGTAATAAGTAGAATAACCACATATTTGAGCATTGGCTCCTGGAAAAGCAAGGTTAGGATTGGATCTGTAAGAGGGGAGATTCCAACCTCCCACAAATGAAGACACATATAGCGGAACCATCGTTCCCCCAGATGAATGTATAGGAATATTAAGAGGGAAATGATTAGGGACCTAAGGCATGGACTGAGTATCATAACTCTACATACCATTATGAAACACAGATGGATCCGTCCCCATGAAATGAGTGCATGTCATGGGGGAGGTAGCGGTAAATGAGGGAGCCAAAGGAACTCCACTATCCATGATAATGACAACTCAAGGTGCAGTATAAAATCCTAAGTTCAACTAATAACCAGATAGAACACCAAAAATAAACAAAAGGCCAGTATGCACACAAATAGGATAAAGTGGTTGAAAGGGTAATCCCTCCCTAAAGTAGGTATGCCTCACCCAAGAGGGGCCTAAGACTCCCTTCTAAATATCGAAGGTATCAGAATCAATTATAAGGTCCCTAGTGGGATTAACAACTAGTCGATCAAATCCCCCCAGAGATGTAATCCTCCATAAAGGTTGTGTGTTTTCCGACCCTTATCTGACCCAGGGTACCTACAGAATAACCCATGCAAGTAACCTATGTGGTACCTATGTCAAGCAACTAAGAAACCACGATATAACTGATGCATAGGGGAATAGTCATAAGTTAGGTCCACCGTATGGGCAAGGTAACAAAGTCTGAAACCTCGAAAGCACTACCTCTCATAGAGGTAAAGGTACTAGCAAGATCCCCATATACGAATAGATCCCCAGAATATTTGATGCTAAGAAGGTATCGGGGGGATATCCCTTCAACCAACCTCACACAACCTCATGTTTAACTCCGGTGTAAGTGGAGCCTCCTAATGTCACCAATTATACAATGGATTTCTCCACTCCCTTAGTCAGACACATATGTTGATTTAATAGCCTTGGAGAAGTTTACTAACAAAATCCTATTCCAAGGCTCGAAATCCTGAGCTATTTTTTTCACCCTAGAAAAATAAAATCGTTACTAATCAATTTTAAATTATCAGCGTTACTTTTAGTGGCCTTGCTTAATAAATAGTAAAAAGGGTGTGGTCGTGAAAATAATGATGTTATGAATTAGCAAGTAAAATAAATGAATATGAATACAATGCAAAGTCCTAACTTCAATTCCCAATAAATTATATGATTTTCAAAATTCAATTCTCAATTTGGTTTTGCAATTCCAAATAAGATGGAATCTTTCTTTACATGTACTAAGATCAATCATAAGGACTCAAAAAATCAAATGCCAACAATGCAAAATGCCTAATATTTTTGTATTTTCAATAACAAAGACTAAAAATGCAGGGACTGAACAACAACTTGATATAAAAAATCTATTGTATGTAAAGAGAGACAAACCAAGTAGGATATCAAGGATAAAAAATGCAGCGCAAGATGCAAGGAAAATCAAATGAAAAGGATGATGAGAAAGGCACCGCCCAAAAATTCAACAAAACAAAGGTTTCCTATCATTCCACAGACACTTAATAGTCATAACAGAGACCCAAGAAGACTCAGCAACCATCAAACCTAGCAACCAAGCAACAAAGGGTGATGCACATGACTGTTTAGGGGAAAATCATATATATACGCCTCTTGCAGAAGAACAGCACGTGTATGTACACGAATGTTAGGTAAAAACCCAAATATATGTGTTAAAACACAACCAGGATAGGGAGAGGGATAAGAAACTCAGACTCAGAATAAACAGAGGCTGTCAAGTAGTCAAATGACAAGAAACTCAATATAAACGAGAGAAATCAAAGGAGGAAAACACTCCAAACCCCGAAAAAGAACATTATATCCCCAGTATGGTCGCCAATTCTGTTATGAGGAAAATATCTATATGGCTAGGGGTAAACCACAACAGATGGAAATGAATCCATAAATCAACTATAATCTCATGTATGCTATATAAACAAATATGCTAGCAAGACAATATAAAAGGCCTACCTCATACAAACGTTCGATGAAGTCCACCGTTGAGCACTTGACTCAAAGCAATACACTTGCAGCTTGTCCTCAACAACTAATAAATGCAAGCATATGGTGATAATATGTAATTTTATAACATTCAATAGCATAATCCATCAACATTCATAACAAATACACCCATGGAATAACAATTCAAATATTTGCAAGATATTAATTGGACGAGAAAAGAGTATTTTTATTAAAATGTAATCAGCAGAAGTGAATGAATTACAAACTTTTGTGTCGGCACGGTTCAGAATCGAGAAACTAAGTCCCTTCCAGTTGGGCCTCCACCACTTCAATCCTCCACCAAAGGAAAGCTCATATAAGAGAGACAAAGAGGTTCTCAATCAAGTAGGGAAGAGATTGGGGGTTGAACAATGTATTCAGACTTAAAAGGACAAAGGGATGCAGACTCTATATGAAGTGAATAATTTCTTCAGAGTAACTTTTCTCTCAAAATTGAATTTTTCTCCTCTTTTCCATAGCTTGTATTTGGCCCCTTTATAGCCTTCAAATGGAACTGAAGAGTTGAGTCAGAACATTTCCAGTATATGGAAGGTCAAGGATCATGGATATTGTGACGTGACATAGAAACCCGACACCACTTTTTAATTTTGGGCACAAAACCCAATGTACGCGGGTTGTAGTGGTGCAACCTATGTATATGCATGATGTACAATAGGTACGGTGCATATATGTGGAAAATTAATGTTTTTATCTCTGGGATTTGCAAAAAGGGACTTCAATTCTGAATAGAAAAATGGAAAAAGGCCTTATGTGCAAGTTTGAATAGGGTGAGGCAAATATTGCTATAACTTTTTTAACAAGAAGGTTATTATACTGACAACATCAATAACAACTAACTGGACTCAATACATCATCAAGAGGAGGAGACATTGTCATCAACATCGGGAACACTGTCAATCATATCTATATGTCATAAGAAGTTTTTCTCATCATAAACATTAGTAGAAACTGGACATCATCATCATCTATAGCGCAGAGCTGGAGTAACATCATCATCAACAACAACATGAAGTTGGAACATCAACATCAACAACACAAAGTTGGAATAACATCATCATCATCACTAGAATGAATTTGGAATATCAACATCATAAACATCATGAAGCTGGAATAACATCATCATCATCAACAACATGAATCTGGAACATCAACATCATCAACATCTATATGTGGCAACAGAATGAGGCAAGTGCATCAACAACAACTTCTACGGTACTCTAACAGACCATTCTTACCGGACCTTCGGGATCTACCCAAGAACCATAAGATTCTCTAGGATATAAAATCATAAAAGGATACCATGTGGTACTCTCACATACCATCCTTAACGAACCTTCAAGATCTACCCAAGAACCATAAGATTCCCTAGGATATAAAATCCTAACTGAGATACCACTAATGACCACAACTAGAATATACATGCAAAGGTACTCTGACAAACCATCCTTACCAGAACTTCAGGATCTTCCCAGGGATGATCAATCCCCTAGGATATAAAATATTAACTGACCTACCCATTGTTGGTCAGGATACCATAGTATCATCAAAATCACTCCCCCTTTCTAGGGAGGTACTTTCTAACAACACCAAGATTGTCTTGGAAGTACTCAAACTTCACATGATATAGAGGCTTAGTNGTTAATATTTTATATCCTAGGGGATTGATCATCCCTGGGATATAAAATATTAACTGACCTACCCATTGTTGGTCAGGATACCATAGTATCATCAAAATCACTCCCCCTTTCTAGGGAGGTACTTTCTAACAACACCAAGATTGTCTTGGAAGTACTCAAACTTCACATGATATAGAGGCTTAGTCAACACATCTACAACCTGCTCATATGTGCCAACATATTGGATTTTTACAGCTCCCTTCTGCACCATGTTGAATGTAGTGATACCAGATCTCTATGTGCTTCATCTTATCATGGAACACTGGGTTCTCTGTCATATTTATGTAACTATGGTTATCACATAGAATCATGGTAGTTTCCATCTCCATATCGAAC
Organism: Picea mariana; assembly: GCA_032191745.1. NCBI lineage: Eukaryota > Viridiplantae > Streptophyta > Pinopsida > Pinales > Pinaceae > Picea > Picea mariana. The sequence goes on along the minus strand of JASDQU010277339.1, from coordinate 5,806 downwards.
AAACCTGTCAACAACTTCTGAAGCCATGTGGTTTCAAAACTGGTGGAGCATGCTGAAATGTACTCTACTTCTATCATACTGTGAGAAATATTGGATTTCTTCCTGCTTTTCCACGAAGACATGGCTGGCCCCAAACTGAAACAATATCCTGAAGTACTCTTTATGTCTGAAGCACTTCCATCCCAATATGAATCAATATAACCATACAATTTGAAGTCATGATCTCCAGTATAAAAGAGACCATAATACAATGTATCCTTAAAGTATCTCATCACATGCCTTGCAGCTACAAGGTGAACACGTCTAGGATCCACTAGATACTAACTCAAGGTGTTCACAGCAAAGCATATATCTGGCCTGGTATTCGTCAAATACATCAATGAAACAATAATTTGTTTGCATAGAGTAGCATCAACTAACTCTGACGAAGTATCAACCAGGAGCTTCAAATTCATCTCCCTGGGTGTGGCAACGAATTTACATTCTAACATATCAAACTTCTTCATTATTTCAACTACATACTTCCCTTGGTTAAGGAATATCTTCCCTAGGCTCTACCAAACTTAAAGACCTAAAAAATAATGCATCTAGCCTAGGTCTTTCATCTCAAATTTAGAGGAAAGCTTCTTCTTACAATCTGTGATGAGATTTTCTTCATCCTTCAAGAATAAGTCATCCACATATAGAAGCAATATAATTGTTCCATCATTCTCAATCTTAAAGTAAATGTTGAGATCAACTTTACTCTTGGTAAATCCCAAGCTCGTCATAAAAATATCATTCCTTCCATACCAAGCTCTTGGAGCTTGCTCCAACTTGTAGACATGAGTCTTCCTGTCCTATAATTTGAAACCAAATTTCCACATCACATTGTACCAACCTGGTACACTTTCTCAACTGCAACTTAATCTGCATAATCATGTGTTGGTTCTATGTGCTTTCTGCAAGCATTGTTTGTCTCACTTCATGAGAGTCTGTCCTCTACTTTTTCTAAAGCTAAGAATGACTGCTCTATGTTATAGCCCTAAAATTCCCTACTCATGCATACATGGCATTGGACCTCTTACTTGCATAATTTTCCAAATCACTACTGAGGAACTCTATTTAAAAAAAAAAAATCTTTATATCATGTATGCACCCTTTTGCACCACTGACCATGTACATATGCTTGTTGCATGCTAGATAGACTGAGTACATATGTGGGTTGGCCTTGGACAGCCCGCGTGCACGCAAATGTGCCCCTTTTACAAGGGTGCACCCATCCCAAACATAAAATTAATTTGAAAGAAAGGAATTGAAATGCAAGAACAAGTTGTTTGTACTTACTTGGTCCAAATAGAATATTGTTTCATTTGTTGTAGCTCCTAGAATCCACTCTTTTGTCGAAGGGGTTTTTTGAGCTTTTGGTTAATTTCCAATTTGCAATGGTGAAAATGAGATGTACACCTCTATTTATAGAATGTTTTGGCCCTTTTTGCCCTTTCTTGGTCCCCTTTGTCATTTTTCTTGGCTTGGTGGTTACTTTAATTCACTTTTGAGTTATCTATTTTTTGTCCTGGTACTTTTCTCCTTTTGGTTTAGTAATTATTTTTTGGATTGGTTACATTTTTTACATCCTTTGGTAAAATTCATTTTTTCCAAATTTTTGCATATAAGTTAGGATTTCATTCCCACTTTTTGCATCTCATTGTCTCTTCCACTTTTCCATAGGATCAACCCCACTGAAGTGTGACACAGAACCTTCATTATTTCTTTAGAAGTTTTTTGATTATTTGGTAGAGCCTACCTCTACGTGGATGCCCTAGGTAGATCCTTTACTGCATTTTGGCGTCCATGCTGTCATTTTTTACTATAGGCTTGGGAGTCCTCGATTAGTACCGTCATGATTACATATCAAAGCCTCATTCTTTTTGCTAATCATCATTCTTGGCATTACCCTTGGGACTCCCTAATGAGCACGCTTTGTTCTCTTTCAAGCTTGCTATAAATTCGAAAGAAATATCCAACGAGACTATATTTATTCTTTTTGATATCGTCAAGATTATTTGAGAAAATTATCCCCATGGAGTCTTCTTTAATCCCTTTTCAGACTCTCTAAAACTAAAAAGATTATCAAGCAATCGTGTTGCCCTTCACACTCGCCAAACGCAAATTTGAAGGCACATATGTCTGACGATAGTTTACCCCTTCTTCAGTCCAGATGGATAATTTTACGAATAAAGGTATTCTCTAGGAAGTTTGGTTCACTAGAAGAGTATTCTTAGGCATAAGTTTAACCCTTTTTTGGGCTTGAGCGACTAAATCTTCGAAAAAGTAACATTCTCCTTGGTTTTGGTTTATCAACTTTCTCGGTCCTTAGATATTACTTATGAAAAAGGAACCCCCTAGATTCCATAGTTAAGCTCTTTTTAGACACCCTAAAATTGAAAAGATCATTGAGTGACCTTGTTCTTTCACACTCGTTAAATTGGTCTAGAAGAACATCTACTTGGCATGAGTTTAACCCTTTTTCCAGCTAGTAGATTATAGCAGAAAAAGGTACACCTTGGGAGATGTGTCTCGCCGGGAGAGTTCTCCTCGGTTACTTTTATACTTTTTCAGGCTAAGGAGACTAAACTTAGAAAAAGGTTGTGAGTCCATAGTTAAGATCTTTTCAGACTCCTTAAAATTGAAAATATTATCGAATGATCTTGTCTTTGTCACACTCATTAAAATGGTTTTGAAAAGACGTCTTTTCGGTGCAAGTTTAACCATTTTTTGAGCCGATTGGACTAACTAGGAAAAAGGTACTCCCTCGAGTCTTCTTTTGTGTTTTTTTAGACTCTCTAAATGTGAAAAAACTACCGAGCTTACCTTCTATGGGATTGTAAAAATTTACATAGAAGGGGTCTTACTGTTTCATGCTCAATCACATTGCGGGTCTCATCTTTGTGTCTTTGGCCTAATGTTGGCTCCATGTTGCTCTCAACTAAACCTTTGAATCATTCCTTATACACAAGATTTGCAACACTTCTTGCCTCTGCGACCTGACACCTTGACCCATGGAGGAATTTTCTTGAGTGTCCTTATCCTACACATGTCTCCTTTCCCTGAGAATTAGTATGTTCCATGTGCTTGGAACCAGTTTGCTTACTTGCGACGCTCATTCCTCCTTTGTAACGTAGTATTCTTTTATTCTTTTTCAAGATTGTTTAAAAATTGAAAAAGACAAAAAAATCAAATATTCTAAAAAGAGGGGATGGGAAATATACATTCCTTTTTTGGCAGCAAAGATAGTGGCCCTTGGACAAAGCACATACTTTCGTTTGTTCGTCAAGCATTGGGATATAATATGACCTTAGGAATTTTTTCTCATTACATAGAAGTGTGTCCTCCTCCATTTGGTTACTCTTCCAAACATAGGGAGAGTTGGTGGTGCCACCTGCATCAAAACCTTATGTCAATGTCATGCTTCCTGAGTCTGATCATCTTTCATGCTTTCGTCCAAGGCAAGTTTTACCCAACCTGATGTTGGCATATTTATTACGGACATAAGGCAGAGTATTTGTTTGTCATTGATGGCAAGATCAACCCGACAATGATGAACAATAGAAAGTGGCAAGACCAGCAGCGCAACAATGATGGCATGGAAAGATCAGAAGCGTAAGCTTGGGATGAGGAGCAAAATTGATCGTTGGATCACCCATCCTGAATTCCTGATGGCTATCAAATATGAAGGAAGACGGGAGGAGCACGTAAAAGAGGAGAACAGATCTCAAGCATCAGATCTGAGTGCAAAGACCGACCATCGTCAGATCCATAAGAAGGAGCATGATCTTTAATTACAATATGAAGCAATATTACAAAGTCCTGAAAGCAGGAGGACCGTTGATCCAAGAAGGACACGTGGCGAAAGATCAGGGCACGACAAAAAATCTATTTCAGAGTTTCGTAGATCAGGAAATCTAAAAGGAGGAGGTGCTCTAACCCCTCAAACTTGCAATATGTGAAATCGCGATAAACAATCCCAATCATTGGATGTAGACTACACGTGGCGAAAGGTCAGTATTTCACTGACTAGAAAGTCAAAGGAAAGAGGATCTCTATCCTTTGAAATTGTGAAATGTGAAACCGCGATTCA
>JASDQU010277338.1:29542-42243 GCA_032191745.1 Picea mariana | reverse complement strand
GGATTAGGAGGGAGCCAATCCTATGATCCATTGAAGATGATGAAATATATATCCATCGTAGCAGCCATGAAAAGCAGTACATGTTCAGTTCGACCTTAGAAGAAGTCTTCTTTGAAAAGAATCCCTAAAGTATCCCTGGTTTTCCATCCACATCCGTGATCCTATGATGAAAGAAAGAAGTGGAATCTTTAAGGGCATGGAATCTTGTCGAAGATGCCTTCGCTACCATCAATATTCATCGAAGGATCTGAGTGAATTTGTCCATCATCTTGTTCCTCTATTAGTTGAGGGCTTGCTTGAGTAATGTCTTGAAAGATCTCATTCTTTATTATCTCTCATTTCTTACACCATGGGAGGTCACTTGGGATGATGATAGTGGTTGACCTCAAGAAAAACTAGCTTGAGACCCAACTCTCTATACCTTAACCTCGTCTGGGACATGCTCTAAGAAATATTGATATTATGGTAGTTGCGGGAGGTATTTACCTCCACGTATAAACGTGATGAGAATAGAATATCCTGGGAAGTAATAAGAAACCCTAATGAGTTGGGTAATAACCCTAGAAGACAAGTCATCTCAAGAGGATACCTTGTATTAGGTTATTAGCTTCTAAGAGAAGAAGTCAACTAGAAGAAATATTATATACTAAAGAGTTAGTACACAGAATGATAAGTTGACCCTAGCAGTCTACCAGATTTAGTATAAATACAGAAGGCATTCTGGCCAACATTCTCAGAAATACATAGCACACTTGTGCGCACGGTAGTTGGATAGTTTTTTGCGCAAGTATGGAGGAGAGTTGTTGTTGCAGCTACTGCAGCTAGCAGATTTCGTTATGGCTTGGAATCTCTCTTGGCTATGGTTTCGACTATCTTATCAGATCTTGTTTGGTGCACCATTCTTGGAGGAAGGTGCACTACCCTTTGTTTGGCTATCTAGCCAAGGGTTTGCTTCCGGAATGGTTCTTTGTCAAGGTTAAGGTGCTCGGAGGGTGGTTTCGGCCTATGGTTGGGTGACAATAGTGATATTGTCTATGGTAAAACGAGCACATCCGTCATATTCTAATAGGTTATGGGCCCACACCTCCTTCATTGAGTCTAATCCCTGGAAGGAAACATATCCATAAGGATATTAAGCTCATTGAAGAACTGCCGCTAGGTCTTCTAGCAGAAGTAGTCACCAAATCACTGCCACTAGGGTTACTAGTAGATGTAGTTGCAAAAACCCTAATCCTCTCGTTGAGGCACCTTAAGTGAAGGGATTGCCATAATTTACAGATAGATCAGTGCACCCTAGCCTAGTGCATCTCCTGGTACTCTCAGCAAGCCAAAATGTCAAGTTTGAGTTTTTGGTCAAATCTAGGGTTGACCAAGTCAAAGTAGCCATGACTTACTCTATGAATTCATAAAACAAGTTAGATGGAGCTTATAACTTCATAGCGTGGAAGACAAGGATTGACCTCATCCTTTCCAAGAATAAAGTGTTGGATATCGTGAAAGGAAAGATCGTGGCACCAGAGTTTGAAGAAGGTAAAGAGAAGGAACCACAGAACGTTGCAGTTATGGAGAAGTTCAAAGACGATGACATCAATGTTATGAGTATCATAGTGGACTCTATAAAATACCACTTGATACCCTACATCTCCCATCTTGACTCATCGAAGAAGATGTATGATGCCCTAACAAACCTCTTCCCAGTCAAAAACTTTGGACAAGTAATGAGTCTGAAGAATGAGCTCTGTGACATGAAGATGAATGATGATGACAACATAACATCATACTTTGTAGGAATCTCTCAGTTAAGAGATCAACTACAAGCTATTGAAGAGATCATTTCAGAGAAGGAATTGGTGAACATAGTACTCAATGGTCTTCCCAAGACATGGGATGCATTTTCCACAAGCATGAACACAAGGAAGAAGTATCCTACATTTGAACAACTTTGGACTTGTTTTGCTCAAGAAGAATCAAGGATCAGTGCAAAAGAGAAACCCCAAAAGAAGTACGATGATCAAGCCTTCACAACAAGGTTCAAGGATTTCAGGAACAAAAGGAAGTTTGGGTCCAGTAAGAAAACAAATCAAGAGAAATATATGTCAAGGATACAATGCTTCAATTGTCAAAAGTATGGTCACTACAAGAATCGTTGTACCGAGTTAAAGAAAAGGAAGGAAACACACAAAGAATCAGTTGCCGAAGAAAGGGAATCCTCAAAGAAAGCCAAGCAGGACAAAACAAACTTCTTCTTCTGAGACAAGGTAACAATACTCATCATATTTCTTGTACATACCATGTTTTCCGTACATATCTTTCATATCTATTTCTTAGAAAATAATATGTTCAAAGAGAAACTAGACTTATGGAAGAACAACAAGATAAGGGCTTCTATCACTATGACTATAAGACAAGCTGCAAGATAAGTCAAAATCATAAGGAAACCTAGAAGAAGTAAAGACAGAAAGAAGACAGCAATCAAGAGGAAATTGGAAAAATATTTGTAACACTTTGCAGAAGGAAATAGGGATGCAGACGAAAGTGTGGACTATCCTAGATGGAGGGAGCCGATTATATGTTACCAAAAGAAGAGCATGCATGAACCAAGGATTAGGAGGGATCCAATCCTATGATCCATTGAAGATGATGAAATATGTATCCATGGTAGCAACCATGAAAAGTAGTACGTGTTCAGTTCGACCTTAGAAGAGGTCTTCTTCGAAGAGAAGCCCTAAAGTATCCCTGGTTGTCCATCCACATCCATGATCCTATGATAAAAGAAAGAAGTGGAATCTTTAAGGGCATGGAATCTATAAGAAACTCCATGGACCCAAGAGCTAAAGAGAAACATGAGGAAGAACATGAAGATTCCAAGAAAGAAAGAGATGCTAGAACAACCAGTCATTGTATCAAGAATCACAAGATTACCAACCTGATATGAACTCACTAAAAGAAATCAAGCAAAAGTATTGAAAGTTGTGATGAAAAACAGTGTATGAAAGACTTATGAATGTAAGCATTGGGAGATCGAGAACTAGAGGTTCTCTCAGGTGGAGGGAAAAGACTATGATGATTAATTATCCCAGTAAACCAGACATACCTCTACATGAGCGAGTATATCGTATGCAATATCCATGGATTGGATTTTACATGAAAAGAAACCTCAAGGCTTTGAGGTATATCAAAAAGAGACCCTTGTATGAAGATCGAAGAAGACAACTTGGTGGAGAACCTCCAATGCACAATAGAAGAGTGGTGAAGACTTTCTATAACAAATATATTGTATCAGAATGGTTACTCAGAAGCTCAGAATGATGGATCACTAATCCATGACAAACACTTATGACAACCAAAGAAGTATCACTTGGATATGTTCTAGTTTGACTCTTGCCACAATGTTGTGAGCTAGCAAGAAATAAAGAGGAATCTAACAATGATTGATCAGATCTATATGAAGCCTTTAGAGAATACTAGTGTTCTAGACAAACCAAAGTACATTGAGATCAAGCATTAAACTCTATGTGATAAAGTCCAGGAAGGATAAAGTGGTTCTCAAATATATATCTCAACAGATGAGCAGATAAGCAGACATTTTCGTAAAGCCTCTATCCAAGATAGAAGAGTTTGTGTACTCAAGTTGGAGCTCGTCGAGATGACTTCCCTATTGAAAAAGGAGGAGATGACTCCTAGGTTGGAAGGGAACACTGATGTGTATTGATTTATGGATAGTCATTTTTTAGTTCGAAACATGGTCCAAGATGAGCAGTCCCTTTCCATTTCGAAAAGTGGTTTGATATTTCTAATGGACAGTCATTTTCCAGTTCGAAAAATGGCCCATATCAAACAATCATTTTTGTAATGAAAATGGTTCGATGGATTGTTGATGTACCATAGACAACAATTTCCCAATGTGGTCAACATGGGGAATGGTCTAGTGTAGTCTCTCTTCTTGAGAGTTACTCAAGAAGACTGAACCACCTTGCAGACAACGATTTCCCATTGTGGTTAACATGGGGAATGGTTCATTTTGGAGGTTGGTGCAGGACAATCATTTCCTTTGGAAATGGTCAGGACAGTCATTCCTTAGGGCGGATTTATTCTCTCTAGGTTGCACTTTGTTTAGTGTCGGAGGAATGGCCCAGGGTGGGGAATGGTTCAGGTTCAACAATCAGGGACAGGCATTCCTTAGGGTAGACTTAGTCTCTCCAGCTTACACTTTGTTTAGTGTCGTAGGAATGGCCCAGGGTGGGGAATGGTCCAGGCTCAGAAATCAAGACAATTATTGTTTCTTGCTTGAGAAGAATAGTCTAGATAGCTCATCATTGATGTTTGACTTTCTGAGGGCAGATTCTCTTCCAAATCCCACAGATGTGAGTGGAAGAATGGTCCAGATGATTCAATTTATATCATAACAATGTTTTCTGTGCAGGTTGATATCAGATGATTGTTATGGAGACTGTATGTCTCTAGGCAATAGATGTATACTACTGTGGTGGATGTGTTCCACTGATTGTGATTATATTCCATTGATCAAGTATCTGTGTGCTACTTGGTGTGGCCACTGGATTGTAGTTGTGTACTACTATGGATAGATATTGTTATGTTCTATTGAATGATATTGTTCTGATTGCCTTGAAGACTATCAACAGTGTTGGAAATAATTATCAGCTAGATGGATGATCAATGGACAGAGATTTCCCAGACGGAAAATGGTTCAGCACATTTAATCTTCTAGGACATATGTCTGAATTAGAAGAATGACTCCTGTGTCACTCTCTGGAGTGAGTAACTTATCCAGCATCATGTCTGATTACTCAGATGGAGTATGGTTTCGAGAGATGATGCAATTGATGACACTGATAGCAATGATGGTGCTCATGATATAGTCATAAGATAGTATGTACGACTATGTTGATGCTACCGGGTCAATGGTATATTTGTTCTCAAGACCATTACCTGTAATGCCTCCCTAGCTAGGAGGGAGTGTTGATATTATGGTAGATGCGGGAGGTATTTAGCTCCACGTATAAACCTGACGAGAATAGAATATTTCGAGAAGCAAGAAGAAACCCTAATGAGTTGGCTAATAACCCTAGAAGACAAGTTGGCTCAAGAGGATAACTTGTATTAGGTTATTAGCCTCCAAGAGAAGAAGTCGGCTAGAAGAAATATTATATACTAAAGAATTAGTACCCAGAATGAGAAGTCGGCCCTGACAGTCTACTAGATTTAGTATAAATACAGGAGTCTAGTCTTCATTTTGGCCAGCATTCTCATAACTGTAGAGAAAACTTGTGTGCACTGCAGTTGGGTAGTTTTGTGCACAAGTCTGGAGGAGAGTTGTTGTTGCAGCCGCTGTAGCTAGAAGATTTCGTTATGGCTTGGACAATCTCTTGGTTATGGTTTGGACTATCTGATCAGCTCTTGTTTCATGTGCCATCCTTGGAGGAAGATGCGCTACCCTTTGTTTGGATATCTAGCCTAGGGTTTGCTTTCAGAATGATTCTCTGTCAAGGTTAAGGTGCTCGGAGGGTGGCTTCGGCCTATGGTTGGGTGAAAATAGTGATATTGTCTATGGTAAAATGAGCACAACCATCATATTCTAACAAGAAACGACAAGGAAAAGACTGCTCTAATACCACTGATCTAGATTATGCTGAGAACGAAATGAGATACAAAGGAAAATGTAGCAGAAACACATAAATACAATGAAACCCAACTTCTATTAAAAAATATCAGAACACTATAGAACAAAAAGTAATTAAAATGGGATAGCTTATCTCTAAAGAGAAAGAGATGTTGGCTACACTTCATTCACAACAAGCTTTACATCACACTCCATTGCATGCTTAAAAGACCTCCTTCACCTTGATTATATATGAGAGAGTGAGAAGAGAGTAATTTCCATGATGTATGTGGGATAAATTGGTGTAAGTTTACAAAATTCCATAGGCATGTAAAACACTAGGACTTCCTAGGAGGTCACCCATTCCATTATTAATCTAGCCCAAGTACACTTAACTTTGGAGTTCTAACAAGATCTAATGCATTAACATTGTAGGAATTACATTACATTGTAAATGGAGATGACATTACATTACATTCCCCATCAAAAGGGTGAATATCATGGTTTATCAAAACCATAGGCTCATAAATGTTGATTCAGTGGAGAAGGTGGATAGCCACCGATATCCACCTAGATCAATATCGCAGGTCACCCAAGTTGACTTGGTGATAAAAATTTTGAATAGGACCTGCAAGAGGCAAGCCTACAGATGCAATAGGGGTTCATTGGTGCAAGTTTTGTGGGGCTATCTAGGTGGACGTAGTTCACTTTGGCATTTCTTGTACTATTGTAATTGAGTTGTGGTAGTGATTGAGCTCCCATCATTGTATCTTATATCATATGTAACATTATCATACATGTATGAATAAGGGTGTTAGTCACTTGTTTTGAGTGCCTCCCATCCCCATGTCTTGTGTACTTGTGTGGATGTTCTAAGTATTTATATGTTCATTTTCTTTGCATAACTTGTGATTTGGATAAATGTAACATTAGCTAAGTATAGTATTTCTATGGAACTTTTGAGGCCATGGTTGGATGTGTGCTTAGTATGCTTGTTGGGTAACTTAAATTGAAAAGAACTTGGTGTATCTAATGTTGGATCATGTTGTCATTGATGTCAAAGGAACAATGTCCTGTCATAGTATATTGATGAAGTATGTATTGTCATTGTTGTAAGTGAATGGATGTCAAGTGAAGGCATTGATAAATGAAGTCATGCATAGATGAAGATGGATCAATGTCTTGTCATTGATATATGATGCATAAATGATGTCATGCATAGATGAAGATGGATCAATGTGTTGTCATTGATATATGATGCATAGATGAATGGATGCATTAATGTATTGATCATTGCATCATGTGGTCATGCATAGAATCAATGACAAAGGGACAATGTCATAGTGATGTATTGTTATGGGTTATTCCAGTTGGATTGATGTAAAGATGACTCATTATTGTCTTGTCATGGTTGATATGAAGTACAAATGGATGAACTCCAAAGTGGTCCCCTTATGGTGAAATCCCTCATGGGAAGATGCTTTGAGGTTGAGTTATCCTAGAAATATGGTTAGATAACCCATGATTAATTGTGGTATAATGAGATAAAGATCAATGAATTTGTCAGTGAAACTATCCTAGATGGATAGTTCTTTTCATGCCATTTCTGATGTGGAACGTCACATAACTCCTCACGGTTTGAGAGTTATGGCCTTATGAAGTTGGAGGACCCTCATGTGTTGGCTAGAAGCCCCAAAAGGTCAAAGAAGTCAAAGTATTTACAAAGAAGAAATTATTTAAATAATAAACTGAAGTGATGAAGTCAAAGAAGATTTTTTAAATAATAAAGTTAATGGAGAAATTTATAATTATGGAAAGTGGTTATAAGTGGGTTAACCTTAAATAAGAAAAGTGGGTTAAGTGGACAAGTGGCCATGTGAACAAAGTGGTTAAGTGGACAAAGTTGGATAAAGGTGGCTATGTGGACAAAGTGGTTATGTGGATGCTTCTAAGGAAGCTAATTGGAGAGTATAAATAAGAGAGCAAGGGTCTCTTGTTTGATAATCTCTCTTGAGCATATATTGAAGATCTATTCTGAGTAAGAGACTGATTGAAATTTCTCATGGACCCATCTAAGTTTCCGTAAGTCTAAGATCTTGATGGAGAATGTTTCGGAAGTTCAGAAGACCTAGTTTCTGAAGGAGAACATGGGCTGCAGTGAGACAGATCGCATACATATGCGAGCTACAATGAGGCAGGGTGCGTACACACGTAGGCTGAAGGAGATCAGAGCACATACAATTGAAGAAAGTCATGGAGACTTGAGTGTGAGCTGGTGTTAGGTTCCTGAAGGCTGAAGCAAGTTCCATATCTGCATTCTATGGGCTTAGATCTCCCATAGAAGTTCTGGTATGGTTACATGATTATTTTGATGGATACTCTTGATCATGGTATGGTGAATACTTAAGACATTCTTGGTATGGTTGTTGTGATATGGTTTATGTTGGTTGATTGATAGAGTGAGCAACACTCTTATGTTTCAGTACTGATATGGTTTACATAATACACTGGTTGCTTATACATGATTAAGTAGCATTCATATTGTATGGTTGAGGAGCATGAGTAAGTTATTGGAGAGCATAGATGTGTTGTGATTGTTTATGGTACAGATTGAACAGTGAAAAACATAAGTGGATTTCACTGAAGGCTGAAGAGGATCTGAGTTTTTTAAGGAGAGAAAATCCTAGTTATTTAGGAGGCACACATAGGCTACAGTACAGATAGTCCGCGTACATACGTGGGTTGTACTACTGGTAGGGCACGTACATACGTATGTTGCACTGCTGACATGCCGCATACATGTTGATAGATTGGTATCTGTTGAGGATTGAATCCTCTTCTCTGTTGGTGCTGAGTTGTGTAGGTTGAGTCTTGCATTGCAGAGCTGGTGGTCTTGTGAAGTTGATACTCTATTCAGTTGTTGCTGATAAACCCAAGGATTGTAGTTCATAATAAAAAGAAAATTGTATATACATCTTGTGTACTTTGTGGTGATGGCTTATTGATGATATATGTTGTTGTTATTTTTTGTTGCTATATGTTCACATACAAGTGGTTATAAATGACAGTTATAAGTGATGAGTAAATGGTGATTGCTAACTAAGGGGTTTTTGTGAAGGGAAGTTGAAAAAGAGCCCTACATCGATTCACCCCACCCCTCTTAGTGTGGTCGGTGTGTCCAACATCTAGCTTGTTGTAGCTTAATGCAAAGTTATGGGCAGATCTTGAGTGAAGAGGCATAAGATTTTTGTAATGAGCATGGTGTGGAATAATCGTCGCGGTCAAGGCAAGACAGTGTTGGACAACCGTAGGTGCCAGAGCGACTTGTGGACACAAAGTCATCACAAAAATTTTTGGTGAACTGCAAGTCTATGACATTAGGTCACCTTTGGATAGGCATCACTAGGGTTTGGAAGGACGAATAAATAAATTCAAGCTAGAATGCTCAAAACACCTACCAATAACCACCACCAATTTGAAGGATTTATGAGAAGGGTTGGAACCCATGGTGAAATCATGGCCATATGAAGAGAAGCAAGGCTCCAAACTAAAAACATTGTCCTATAGTTAACCCAATTCGATGCCTACAAAAGAATGACTAGAGGAGAGAAGTAGACCTTCAAAGCCACCTCAAAACCTTTCTCGTTCGTACCTAACATCTCTGACGTATTTGATAACTTCCAAAACTAACATAGCTCGATAGTCATCTAGGAGTAGGGTTTTGACTTCTTGAACCCTCAATTGTGATAAGGTTTTGGTTTTTCTAGAATCTTCTTGAAAATGCACATGTGGCTAGCCCCATATGCATAAGTAATAAGTAACAAGAGGTGATGTGACATGCTCAACGTAGTAGGTCAACTTGCAAGAGGCATAATTTTTGCATACGATCTTTGCTTGAAGCATTTGATGCATCGTTGGAAAGGTCTTGAAATGTAGGACACTGTCAAGGGTGTGTGTTTAAGTTATAGATACTGTAACTCCAAAAAATCACATTTAATGCCTCAAAATAGTTTCGAAAGGTTTAAGACCCCAATTTTAAGAACTAGACCTTCCCACTAAAATAACAGAGCAAAGAAATTCCTCCAATTTTATCTACTCTAAAAACATCGAAATAAATGACAAATAATATAATTATCCACTCGAGATCATAAATTGTGCATCACCTTAATTATATAAAGTCACTGAAATTTAAGATAGTGCATAATGAACCTTCACATCATTAAAGTTGTAATTCCGACTCCGTTGCTTCAATAGTGAATGCCAAAAGTTAAGAACGAACCTTCGTGGCAATTCTAACTTCGTGGATATTACCGGGCAATAGACTCGGTATGAACTTCAATGTGAATGCCAAATGTGAAGACATTACCGGGCAATATAAAAGCATTTGCAGGATATAAAAGCATTTGTAAGGATATAAAACCATTTGCAGGATATAAAATCATTTGTGAGGTTATTTTAGTTTGGGGATATAAAAGCATTTGCAGGATATAAAAGCATTTGTAAGGATATAAAACCATTTGCAGGATATAAAATCATTTGTAAGGAATGGACCGATTCCTTACTGGATTCCTTCTGATGCCGGGTATTGCCCGCTAATATCTTCCCTTTTGGCCTTCAACATTAATATATTTTGTTCTGGGCGCCATGTTTCACACTTTGAAGTTCATACCATTGGAGTTGCGTTCGACTTCTGTTCCACGGGCACGCCATACACAGGAAGCCGACAGCAATCCAATCCATTTTGTTTGTGAGGTTATTTTAGTTTCTATTTGGGGACACGCCATTGCTCACTCAGTATATCCAGCTCCTCCTCAGACCAGAGGTAATTTTAAATTTAGAACACCCATCGATCAGTCAATGCAAGCTTAATATCTATAAATTGATCTAAATTACTCGACATGGCTTCCCAAATGGAGTTACTAATTGAATGCTCGCTTTGATTTGGACTATCAGGTTCCTCATGGCAACAATCGCTGCAGAGAGTGTGGGGAGTGTTGTATCCAATAGGGATGGACAAATTTCAGAGTTAGGTTCAAACACTGCACATAATACTGCTATTGAGATGGCTGACCCACAACAACAACAAATGAAAATTAATGATGATAATCCGTGGCTTGTTCCCCACGAGAATGGGGGAATTTCACGTCCAGTGGTTGCAGATAGTAGTGTTATTGATTCAAATCCAACGCATAACAACGATAGAGGTCATATACAAACCATATCAATTCTTTTTGCCATCAGTAATGGATTTTAGTAATCAAATCGCTTCACAGGAGTATAGAGATATTGATACATTTTAAATTTTATTTCAATAAAATTGAAGGTAAATGGAGAACAATGTTTGTCAAACTTTAATATCCATAAATATTCCATTAGAAATGACAAACAAAATTGAAAATACATATAAATATTTTTAACATCTTTTTAAAATTAAACTTTAGTATATAAACTTTAAAAATCTTTGTAAATTTGACGCATTTTTCTTTTTTTCTTGGAAAAAACAAAATAGTACTACTCTTCTCATATGAAAATACAATAAAAGTCAATGATTTGGTTGGTTGATATCAAATCAACTACAAAGTGGATGAAATGCTTTGAGGGAAAACATACATGCATTAAAAGTTTTTCATATCCACAATTATAAAGTGGGTATTATTAAGTTTTTTTACTTCATTATTTTTTGAAATAATATTTACCTGTAGTTTTGAAATAGTTTAGTCTGAGTTTTATAGTGAAATTTTGAATAAATATAATGAAAATATAATTTAAACGTAGACAAAAAACCACAAGTGAGATGGAGCTCACAAAACTTGAATTATTGAGAGAAAACAAATACATTTATAGTCAAATAGCATATTAGATCACACTCCTATTAATGTGGATCTCAAACCACCCACAAACCCAATGTGCATGCTTATGAAACAAACTCAAAACATCATTCTAATTTTAATATATTCTAGAAGTTTTTTCATTATTTTAACATCCCCCTTTAATGGAGAAACATATTTTCTACAACACTTAATTTGCTTCTAAAAATTTCAAACTTGAGTTTACCAAGATGTTTGGTAAATATATCAGCCACATTATCATTAGTATTACAAAATATCAAACCAATTTTGTTTGATTCAATCTTCTATCTTACAAAGTGATGTTGTAGCTCGATGTGTTTTGATCTTGCATGATATATTGGATTGTGTGACAATTTGACAGCACTTTGATTGTCACGGTTGATGCATGTTGGACCATTTTTCTCCTCGTCGACATCTGCAAGAATTCTTCGCAACCAAACAACTTCACAGGTAGCACTGATCAAGGCTTTATACTCACATTCTATTGACGACAAAGAAACGATACGTTGCTTCTTGCTACTCCATGATACAACCCCCGATCCTATATGAAATGCATAGCCTGAGGTAAATATTCTATCATCATGATTTCCTGTCCAATCTGAATCAGTAAAACCTGTTAGATCAACATCAAATTCATCAGTATACATAATACCAAAATTTATTGTTCCTTTCAAGTATCAGAGTACTTTCTTTGCGGTTTTCCAGTGACTCTTAGAAGGCTTAGCCATGAACTGACTAAGTATGCTAACTGAGTATGCAATGTCTGGTCTCATAGTGGTGAGATAGTTTAGACTTTCCACCAACTGACGATATAAAGTACCATCTGCCTCTTTAGTTCCATCTTCACTGTATAACTTTGCATTATGTTCTAAGGGAGTTGACATAGTTTTACATTCACTCATATTGATCTTTCTAAGAATTTCTTTTGTGTATTTACTTTGAGTGATTAATGTTTTACTAGGCTCTTTCCAAACCTCAATCCCTAAACAATAATGCAATTCACCAAGATCTTTCATTTCAAATTCTCGAGACAACTGAATTTTAATCTCTTCAATTAACTTGCATGCACTAGCAGTAATAATGAGATCATCCACATATAAATATATTAAAGAAACATTTCCTTCTTCATCTTTCTTAACATACAGGTTAGGATCATTTTTTCTTTTCACAAACTCATTCTGATAAAAGAAGGTATCTATCTTTACATACCATGATATCGATGTCTTTTTCAA
>JASDQU010277337.1:2465-14922 GCA_032191745.1 Picea mariana | reverse complement strand
GTATCCTAGAGGGAATCAACTCCAAGTGTTGGTAGCACAAATTAAGCAACTTATTCCTTAGTTTGATCAGATCTCCCTATATCATATACGAAGACATTTAAATGACGAAGGAGGTGCATGGGCTAAATTAACATCCTAATTACAACTGAGGCGCATTTTGCACAATGGGGACTTTCATTTTTCCACTATCCCTTGGATATTTAATGGTTGGGAATTCAATTAAATCCAAGTTGATGACATGCATTTCCAAAGGACAGAACATGTTGCTACCCTGAAGGTCACATATGGAGAGCAGGTGTCGGAGGGATAGTAGACACAAACGAGTCTTCTCGCATTTATTTGAGGAGACGTCATGCAAGGAAGATAAACCCATTGATATAGGGAAGTGTGAAGAGTATGGGACATTCCAAGAAGCTATTTCTCCTTGATTTTGCATCCCTAAGGCTTGGCCGTGGGTGGCGCTAAAGGTTGGCATTGTATCTGTAGAGCGACAACGATGGATCTCTCGTGGGCCTATTGTGGCAAAGTTTGGATTAATGTCGGAAATTTGGGTGACATTTTGAGTGTTTTAATGGTTGATGTGGTCGAGGGGGGATGATTTGGTTTGGAACTGCTAACAGAGGTTTTGTGTTGGCGAAGTGGTCGTCGAGCTAGTGAAAACTCGGGCCTTTCGCCAGATTGAGGTTTATATGTTATTTATTATTCATACATAATTAAACCCCTTTCAATCAATTTTGATAATTGATATCAGGTGCGAAAAGAGCTTTCAAAAGTGATGAAAAGTGCCAAATTCAATCTCATCTCAATTATCATGTGATGTGTTGCCATCTTGCTTACCATATCTCATCTCTTTATTCTATGCCATTCAATGTGGGATTTAGACTTCTCAAGTATGTTGATTTCACTTATTTTCAATCATAATCAAGTCGATGGTGATATTAATTTAATTAAGGAAACATATTTGTGAATTTAAGTGAATATATTTGTAATCAATATTTATAATTAATATTTAGTAAATATTTTTTTCAATTAATATTAGTGAATTAAAAGAAGTGTAAAATTTAAATTTTCATTTTAGTGGTAGAAATAATTTTGGGATTGGGATTAAAAAAAATCATATTTAACATCTTAAATATCTCAATAATATTTTATGGTTGTGAAGTTTGGATTTTTAACATTTTTCATGATACTTAAAATAAAATTGAGCAAATCCAAAAAATTTAAATTAAATGTAATGGGCCTAATGGTGAAGAACATGTATTTCCTCCCAGAAGGTCACAGGTTCAAATCCAAAGTGGAGTAGGGTATGTACACCTCTATATACATGATGATCCACTAGGTCAAATACCCACAGTAACAGAGTTCTGAACAACTCTATAGGAAACTCCAATATTCGAGTTACCATCAAACTCTTCAATCAGCCTCAGATCCTTCACGCACCAATGAACAAAGTGCTTACCTTAAGCTCTTTTTTTATTTCTAGTGCTAATCATTTTCCTTCCATGCAACCATATGCTTCAAACAACTGTTTAAAACCTCGTGATAACTCCATAACCAAGAGCTATCATCCAAGCGCTTATTCCTCCATAGGACCTCGGGCTATAACCAAATACTTAGCACATCGAGGTCGTAAATCTCATAGAACCATTGTAATTCTCCTCTATTGGAGTATAGTCGTTGAACTTCAATCGTGTGGATCACTTTGAATTCAGACTCCGACAAGCGTCACACTTCAGCGGACTGTGACCACTTCGATGGTTTATCCCCTATCGCTCTGTCTAGTTCATACCTCTCTTATCGGAGAGTTCTGGAGTAGAGCCACTACGATGACTTTTCTCTGATCAAAACATTGCCACGTGTTTTCTCCAGAACTGTCGATCTCGAGACTGTAAATTGATATTCGTTGTATATCTCTTCTTCCAATGGACGGACAAATTGTCATCAGGGTATTGGTGTTGGGGTATTAGAGTTAAGCGCTCTGATGGGTTGGAGTCGAGCACTTTGACGGTCAGGTCCAGTGAGTCCTGCTCCCACTGATCAACTCTGACAAACTCAAACCACTCTGAAATTTAGTTCTAATGGAAGGCTACCACATGTCGTCTTCCAGATCTGTTGATTTAGCGGCTCTGAATAGATCTGCACCTTCAATCGAAGTCTTTCTTCCACTGAACATTCCGATTTTTTATCACTTTGAAGGTCATCGTATTCTGGTGTTTAAGCGTCACAATTTATGTTATGAATCTGAAACCAAGATATGGTTTCTATTGGATAAGAAACTCAGTCTAGTACCACCAGTTAAAATAACTCAATAATTCATTCTCAAAACTACAAAGAGAAAAATGGAGACACGTAGCAAGATCAAACTCCTCGATCCACACAAAACTTTATATTCACATCAAAACCAAAATATCAGGTCTCATTCTAAGTACACACAAGAATAATTAAAATGTCTCAAACACTCATCACACAGAAAATATTCACACCTACGCTCCTCTCTCTACTAGTCGAATATTACCCTAATCGACCTGGTTTTTCCTTCTATTTGGCCAACTTACATTATTGGCCAACTCTCTCTCACTCTTTTCTCTAAGGCTTACAATACATAACAAAGGAGTCGGAACTATCAATTAGTTCAGATACTAATTACTCTCCATGATATTTGCACTTAACCCTAAGATCTCTCTAAATCTCTACAAAGATTCAATATATGTCTTTGTTAAGCATATTCAAATACATATTAATCAATCTCAACCCAACAAACTTTATCCTATGCAATCCTTCTAGAACCAAATAAAACGTAGGAAATTTCAATCATTTAAAGTTAAGAAACCAACTCCCTTAGTAAATTCTAAGACCCCTTAGGCCTCTTCAAAATGATTGATTTTTTTTATGGGAATGATCCTACATCACTACAATATTAGCATACTCCTTATTGGTGCTCTAAATTAGCATCATGTTATTAAAAACTATCATTTTTTGACAACCTCTTTCAACATTTTGCCTTAAATATACCTTTTTCCATATCCTTTCATGACAAATATTGGACAAATGAAAAGAAGGAAATTAAAGTAAATATGGTTGTTTTATTGATGTTTTCATTGAATTTGATATTTTTAGGAACCATGAAGATTGTTATTAATTGTTCTGCTCCAAGATTATTCGAAACATGTAGTGGTTGCAAGATAAATTAGAACATACAACAGTCGTTAGTTCTTATACTTGCATGGCATCAACAAGGAAATAGGTGACGTGGAAACCTTCCGTAATTCAAGGAGATAATCCATTGTCCAAATGAGAACGAACCATCACCTCCAGCCTAGTTAAGTGAGAAAAGGTAGCTCTCGGGTTCCCTAACAACAGAGTGGATAGTTGTCAAAATAGTGGCAGAATCATAGACATCTATGATATTTTCGACTTCTAGATGTCAACACATTATCAGTAGAACCTCTAGCTCATCTTCAGCACACCAATAGCTCCAGGATTTAACATGGCATGATAGCAAATTCTAGATCTATGTGACCTTCTCTCTTAATCACATAATAGAAAACAAAGTATCCCTTCCTAAAAAAAAATGTGTTACCAGATATGAGAACAATCTAGAAGATTGTGATCATTTTAGATCATGGGCATCTAGTCCTTCATATTGTAATCAAATATATTTTCCTTCTTAAAAGTCTCTTATAAACAAATTATGAAGAGACTATGTATGATATAAAAACACCTGACTTGTATGACAATGACATAGATGAAGAAATAAAGATTTGGAATTCTGATATTATCTTAAAATTAATTGTTGTCTTTTCTCTAATTTCGATCTGAATGAATTGCATTGAGTGAAAATTTTTATGTGTTGAGAGGTTCTCGTGTATTGAACTAGTTTTACAATATTTTCCAAGAAGAGGCGGGGGGCCTTTTCAGGTTAATATTGATTCATTATTTTTGTGCACGGTGATTTGTTTCTTAGGAATTTTTCAATTGATAATATTTCAAATTACAATTTGGTGTGGTGTGCAAAAGAGTTTTTTTTAGGTGAATCCATTTAACTTAATTAAATCAAGAAGGTTCAAACAAAGTATTGCCACAACTAAAATCAAACCATCGGTTTGAATTAGAAGAATTACAACCCGCTATTTGTCATTTTATGGCATGGTTGGATTATAAGTAGATTGTAGATCATTGCAAAGATAACCTTTTGAATTTATGAATTGCTTTTTTTTATTTGATTTATGCATTTTCAATTCGGGTATTCACTAAGTAAGTATGATTCTCCAAAATTACACCAAAACACAATATTGTTGTAGGAAGATTCGATTCTTGAAGCTAAATACTTAATGCAACCTAGTTTTTATCATTCTTGGGTAAAAGAGGATAAGATTTAGTAAAATGATATTATAATAGCTTCAATTTTCATTTATTATTTGAAAAAGTCATTTCTAGTATAATTGTGTTTACAATTTATAGAAGGTAATAAATTAAATAGGCATATTAGACACTACAAAGGAACTATTCTTGCATATATTGTGCATAGCACTTCATAAATAAATACTAACTCCAGGTCGATATATAAATAAAATAAATGTATGATACATATAAATTTCATGTCACTCCCTCTACCTTGTTTCTTCACTAATGTTGAATGTACTTCCATGGAGTCTAAATCCATGATTAAACATTTAAATTATAGACATAAATTTCTCAAGTTGAGCAACGATAATGTTTTTATTATTACTTATAATATGAGTAGTAGATACCATATGATTAAAAGACGTTGGGTTAGAGATTGTGAGGCTAAACTTAACTATTGGAACATAAAACAATACAAATATTGTCAATATTGGAACATAAAACAATACAAATATTGTCAATATTAAAATTTTGTATTGTTATGAAGTTTAAATATAAGCCTTATAATGGGAATGAAATCATTATTATGAAGAAGTTGAAATATTGTGAATTTTTTTATAAATCCTATTGTGGCTAATTAAGATTATTTTTCAAACATTATGCGCTAAAAAAACAAAGTGAGTATTGCCAAAATCAAAGCCAATGCTCATGGCCTTTATAGTGAAATTGGTTTTGGAATCATTTTAAAATGTCTTGAAATGAATGGATCTATAAAATTATGATATAAAGGATGTTGAAGATGAGCACCATTTCCTTTTAACTTTACCTACCTGATGTGTTGGTTTTGTCACTTGGGTGAGCAAAACAACAACACTTACATGTTTAGATAAGCTTGTTAAACAAGACAGAATTTTGTGAGTGGGTTAGAAAAACCAAACACACATGAAAACAAAGAAATACAACTAAAAACAACTAAGAAATAAATGTTAGAAAGCTTGAGAAACTTAGAACCATGAAAATCAAACAATGACCAACATATTGCTACCAATGGATCAATAGATTAGTAGGCAAAACACCGTAGAGAAAGGTAGGGACTTATGAGTCCCCTCTTCCTCCTTGGGAGGGCTCTTGAATTCCTTAATTAAGATCTCTTCTCTCCTTACAATGGAAGAAATGAAAAATGGTGAAGAAAAACAATGCCTATTCCCTCAAGAGGTGAGTGGAATGGCCTATTACAATGGTGCTTGAAGGATTCAAAGAGAAAAGAGGATTCTCAAGGAAGAATTATTGTAGCATAACAATACCTTGAATATATGTGTTTCTTAGCACACCCATGGCTCTTATTTATAGCATCCATTCATGGAAAAATGTAATTGGTTCATAGTGTGAACAAGGGGCCTTTTACGGCACCCTCTAGCCCTTGACCATCCCCCAAGCTAGATTTCGCTCAGATATGAGTGTCAAATCGTGTTGGGGATCGGACTAGAAGTGGTTGAGGAGCCTATAAGATCCATAAATGTTTCGTTCATAGAAGTGCGCGGATTTTCTCGTAGACAGTCGCACATTTTGCGCATAGTGTGTGCTAAGGGTTGTGTTGGCACATTTTGTAATTAATTTTAATTAATTATTAAAATGATGGGTGTTCTATATGCACTAAAAACACACTAAAAACCCTCAATTAAATTGTCAACCCGGGATAAGTAAACTTAGAATTGTAGCAAAATATATGTCGAAGGTAGAAGGGTTGGTAGTAGTATACTCTAACTAAGGAAGTGGCTATCTAAGGGTTAATCTATTCAATCAAACCTATCTAATGAGAAAACCCTACTAAGAAACTTAAAACTATGTAACCTAAGTACTTTTGGATCAAGGATTGATGGATAGTTCTAAGAAAAACAAGTGAAAACCCTATTTAAAGCAAACTAGTTCATAACAATAAGCAAAAGCAACTATTAAGCACAACGATAAGCAAATAACAAAAGCAAACTACTTTAACTTGCCTACCTAAATTCAATGAGCAACTATCCTATGAAAGCAAGTAAATAAACAAGCAACTATACTATCAAAGCAATAATAGACAAGTAAGCAAGTAACCTACTATAGAAAGTGAACAACTAACTACCCTAAGATAACTTCTACTGCAAGTAAAATAATTAAGACTTCTCATTGAACAACTATCTAACCTAAGAGGGAAGTGAACTATATTCTTAATTCAAAATTCAAAACTATTTCTAATTCATAAAAGGAAATCTATTTAATTGAAAGAAAGAAGGACTAACAACTAACCTTTAATCTAGGATAAGCAAACTGCTTTTTAACCTATCAAAGAAAAAGACTATCTATCCTACAACAACAATAAAAATATCTACGAAAGCAAGAAACTATATCTTTTGATCTACGAAAGAAGGAAACTATCTTTTAACCTATGAAAAATCAAATATAGTGTTGGTGGTTGTGTGAATGTCTTTGGTGTCTGATAATATCTCGATGGCACTTGGAAACAAAGAATAATTCAAGCAGTATAAGCTCAACATTGATCTCAATAGCAAAGTGAAAGGTATGGATTAAACAATCCAATGAGAATTTAGCCATTACGGAAACAATGTTAATTACCCTGCATATTCATGGAATTATTAAACATCAACAATATAATGAGATTATAATTATACTCTATGCTATGTAAGCTAAATTCATAATTAAATTCAATCATTAACTAAGAATTGGAATTGCAATATAATTCTAGGAAAGAAAGTACATAAAATGAAACTATGTTATATCTATCTTAACAATTCAAAATGTAATAAGGAAAATGTTTAAAACAGAAATTAAAGCATGACATATAAAAAGTAAACTAACAAATACATTAACTAACAACTAGTTAAGCAAGATCTATATAGAAATGGAATAAGCAATCTATAATAAAAACTGAAACTAATCTTATCCATCCATCAAATCCTTGTTAAAAAAGATATGCAATAAAACTTTGTTCTATTCTATTTCAAACTCTGTTTTAAATTTAATTCTAAAAGCATAAATAAAACACAATCTGATATCTAATTGCACATGGGGTTAGTCTATGAATTTACAAATTCATTCCTAACTACAAGATCAATGCATACTAACACAAGCCTTCATACTAACCTACAAAAGAGAATTAAAATGATTAAACTACAACAGAAAATTAATTAACAAAATAATAATGCATGTACAGGAAATAAAAAGAGATAGTTAAGCTATAAAATGCATAAATGAACTTGAAGAACAGTTACCAAACTGTTGGTGGGCACCCAGCAAGTCGTGGTCACTTCCTAAAGGCACACCACGAACTCAGCAAATCGATTCCACCATTAAAACTCAAAAACGTAGTTTCTATATAATCTGGCAATAAAAAAATGGCAAAACTGAGTAAAATCGTGTTTGTATCCAATACACTGGTTCTTCTACTGCTTAACTTCTATCTTACCACCACTGTGGTATTTATAATATTTACAGACGACAGACCAAGTGGTCGACCACAGGAGGGTCGAACCACTTCTAAAATGGGCAAATTACATTAATGGTGCACTAACTGCTGAAATAGAGCGAGACAATAATCGCCCTGCTTAACAACTTAAACTGAGTTGTCAAGGGTTCAGTAGCTGGAGGGGGCCAGCATAAGCAAAACCCATGTTCCTAATTCGCCCGCCACTAGCCACCAATACCATAACCGCCAAATTGCCCAATGTTTTTGTGCAAGACACAGTGTTGGACGAAGTGTTGGACCGGGTACTGGATCGAGTACTGGAAGGGGTGTCAAAATGAGTGCTGGAAGAAAAAATGTGATGCATTTTTTCCCTAGTGTAGATCATACCATTTTAGCACAAAATTCTTCAAAAAGCTTCTCCAAAACATGAAAAACACATATCTACATTCGGCAAAAGTGTCTAATAACTGTCATAAAATTGATCATATCTCGAGCCCAACATTACTCCCACACTTACGATTTTGCAAGTCCCACTACAAACAAAAAGAAATTACCCCTTGTGACTAGGCCTGATGAGGAGGATCAACTTTGGAAGCCTCTCCTTCTTGCTGTGAAGACTTTGTCGTGTGCCTCTTGTGTTGCTTCAATTGTGCTCTGAGGCTACGGTTGGATTTGGTCATCTCATCAACCAACTATTGAAGGGATTTAACCTTTTCTTTAAGGATTGCATTATCATGATGAAGGTGTGTGTCTATTTTCTTCCTTTCTTCCAATTGTTGGAGAAGCTGATGGTTTTCTTTTTGTAGCTTCTCAATGGCTGGGGTAAAATCAATGATCTCTAACGGAAGCTTAGATCCTTTGAAGGATGTGGACAATCGATCATTCTTAAGATCTAGGGTAGGCATGGGTGAAGTAGGAGTGATGGGGGATTGGTAAGGAGAGGTAGGTTCCGATTTTGTCTTTCTTTGTGGCTCTAATCCATCCGCAGAAACTTCCCTAAGTCTCATGTGAGGGCTCTCAAGGTCGGAGGACACTTGGATAGGATCTGAAGCAGGTGGAGGTTTTGTATAAGGTATTGTTCTTGTGCTCCGGGTACTCTTTCGAACGGGTACTTTACCAAATCGATTGGCTCCCCTCCTAATTGTGGGAACGATGGGAAAGTCTTGTTGAATTACTTCTTGGAGATTTTTAGGTGTAGGATCATGAGAGATTGAATGTATCGGGGGGTTAACAATAGGCTTCTTTTGGTCTTTTCTCTTGGTCTTTTTACCCAAGGAGGAAGTAGGGATATCAACAAGCTTTTTGTGTTGTTCCGGAAAAGAGAGGATTTGTGCAAGGGGGCTTGGAGTTCTTGGAGCGCAAGGCTTGGATGGAGAGATAGTTCTTAGGCTAAGTGGCTTTCTGTCGGTCTTAATTGTCAAGTGAGGGTTTGCAAATTGATAGATAAAGGCATCCCAAGTTTTCCCTTGTTTCTCTAATTCGGATAGAACAAGGAGTTTGATCAAGCCATGGTGAAAGCGATTGTTGTGGGGGTTATTCACATTCTTCCTCACTTGAGAGGACATCTTCTCCAAGCTTTTTAGAAAATAGAAGGGGAAGTTCAAAGGTTTGTTGAACAGAAAATGAGCCAGCAATCTGAAATGACAAGATTTGAAAGTGGAGTATCTACCTTCGCATGTAATAAACCTTGTGATGACGATGAGCGGGTKGATCAATTCCACCTTTATCCACTCCCTAGAATATCCTTTTGCTCYTGAAATGTTMTGGAATTCGRGCTTAAACACCCCGTTATAACTTGAGCACGGTAGCTGGTGGTTTTTGAACCATCTATCTCCCATTCTTGGAAGCTTCGTGGCTGCAGCAATGGACTCTTTTGAGACCTCAAAGGAAAGATACCCACGCGTGTTGTCTTCCCATCGAAATTGAGGGAAAATTACATGGAGAGGTCGTCATCGTGGCCCTGCAAGTTAGACAAAAATGGCCCCCAGCCTGCGTGCAAAAACACCTCTCTGCATTGTGCAAATTCAGGAATGAAAAAAAGATCCGCATAGGAAGAGGGTTCATACCTCTTAGGCATTGTGGCAGAGGAAAAATTCACCAGGAAAGGGCGCGAACGGGCCAAGAGATGGCACGAATTGGGCACAGGTTGAGCATAATTCAAACAGGGGAAGAAATGGCAAAGGCTGGGAGAAATTTCTTAACGCAGGGCAGAGAAAATGGCAAGGGAGAATTGAGATAATGGTTACCCAACCCGAATTTGAATGCGCCTATGGTGGAGTAAGTTGCACACATGTAGGCACGAGCTGCCATGTGTGGGAATTTTCGAATTCGAAGGCTTGTTTTTGGGGGCAATGTAATGATGCGCATTTAGATCAATATCCAAGTCTTTTGACTTGGACATTTGATCATAAACATATAAAGAATCTTCAATCAATTTCATGCAACCAATTCAATTGAATGTAATTTATTTCTAGTTACCTGGAATCTAGGACAGTTACTGGTGTGTAATTCATATAGTACTTCATTCGGTACCTCATATGGCATTTGATATGGAACCTCATATGGTACTTCATGTGGTACCTTTGTGTTAAGTACATTTGCACCTCTTATAATGGATAGCCAACAAATTTGAAGTGTTTTTGACAATCACAGTGGTTAATGAGCAGAGGCAGAATGCTCCCTTATTGTTGATTTTGCCATCATGCTCACTCAATCCTCTTGCATATGACATATAATGTCAAACCTACAATGAACAGGTTCTAGCAAGCATAAAACATGTATTGTCAATCCTACATTGTACAGCTTGTAATGAAAGATAAACCGATAAAGAGTGGTATGTTAAGTATATGTTCAGTAATTTATAGCACTTCAAAAATAAAATGACTATTAATGTAATAACCTGTATCATGGAAATAATACAAAAACTCTTGCAAATATTTATTTCTCTTAGGCAATGATCATTTGTCAACTCATGAACCCCTCCCCCACACCTAAGTATTATGACACCTCACAATCAAAAGTATAGGAAACCAGTCAGTATTCCCCAATAGTCAAAGATTTATAGTATGTCAAGTGTAAAGATAAATTTCACAGATTAGTCTGACGAGACGGTTAGAAGATGGCCCCACCTATAGGATAAGAGATCCTATATATAGATAAGAAGAGGTAGGCAAGAGAGTTTCAAGATAGTCTGAGAGTTATTTCCCAATGGCAAGTCTATGGAGTTCATTAACCTTAGCTTAACCACACATACTTCATGTCAGCTTTGTCTGCAAGTAATGTCGTGCATCAGGACAAGTTTAAATTTATTATTTATTTTTTGTCATATTACCATCCTCGCTAGGTAGAATGCCCCGCTGCCATCAAGCCTGTTCAGTACTCCAACGGGTTTACCTAGTCATACCACAGACCGGTACCCGCTACTAGCAGACATGTTCAGTATCTCGGCGAGTTAGCCTCTTACACCCTTAGAGACTGGCCCTCTATCTTTTAATATTTTAATATAAGATTGCTTTATGCAAGAAGATGGGGGGACARCTCTGAAAACAACTTTTTCTTTCTTTTTTTCAATTGGGATGGTATTTATGTTAGAGGATGACTTTCTGTTATATTATTAGTGATTGTCCCGATGTAAGGGGTACTTAAGCGAACGTGGCGTATCTAAAGATATGATATAATCAAGCTATTTAGTGTGTAGTRGATGGTACCATTGAGAAAGAACATAAAGGTATCTCTAGGCTCAACTTACTTTCTTCTTTTGCAGTTATTGTGATGTTTCCATGACTAACYGCTAATTAGACCTCCTTGTTACTTTTTGATAAAGACACTTGACTCACTTACTCAGATTTCTTGGAAAAACTGTACGAGATACCTCTAGGCTTGATACTTATGGTATCACTTCCTTATACATTGGTGAAGAGTTTCAAGAGAAACTACTTTAGAATGCCTTAAAAAATGAGAATTTTTTGCAAAAATATGGCTAATTATAGTAAGTCAATATTCATTTGATGCTTTAGCAGACACAAAATTCAAGTGTAACAATGTTTTGAAGAAAGATCCTTGAAATTGTGTACTCCTAGTGAAATAAATACTTATAGAAATCTCTAGAATTGCCTTATTAACAAAATTCAAAAAAATATTTACATATATACAGTAGGAAATTTAAAAAAACTTTTCAAGAATAAGGGGGGAATTTCACATCTACTAAGGCCAATGCTTTGTCAGTTGACATGACCTATAGAAAATCCTCTCTGTACACGGGGTTATGATAAAATTTAAGTCAGTGTTTATTTACCACAAAGGAAACTTGTCCATCGTCAATTGTTTTAATTTTTACAGCTCCATTGTCATATACAGTGTCTATCTCATAAGGGCCCAACCACCAAGTGGTGAGTTTGCCTTTGAAGGTTTTGAATCGGGAATCAAACAAGAGATCCCAATCACCAAGTTGGAAGTGCTTCTTCTTAATAAACTTTTCATGTCACTTGCTCCTCTGGTTTTGGACTAATATTGTTCGTTGGATGGCATCTTGCCTGATTTCATCCAACTCATTCAATTGTAGGGCTCATTGCTTCTGACCTCATCCAAGTTCAATCCTAATTCTGTGGCAATATGGAAGGTCCTTACTTGTAATTCTATAGGTATAAGTAC
>JASDQU010277332.1:0-14953 GCA_032191745.1 Picea mariana | reverse complement strand
TCTTCTACTAGTAGAACATTTTCTGCCTTTTCATTCTTGTTCCCAATTCAGACTATGCCTTTTCCAATGATTTTGGATGAATCATCATTTCCAAAGGAGACTGATCCATCTCTTTCATTTCGTAATGTAAGAAACTTGTCTCCATCACCTGTCATGTGTTTTGAACATCCACTGTCAACATACCGACCACATTTATTTTGTTTAGCTTGTAGAGCGACTGTTCATTCTTCATTGCTATACTGATCTTGCTTTCTTATCCATGTCATTTTCTGAGGTTCTTGTTTGTGACTCTGTTGAGGTTCTTTAGGAGGGATTGTTATTCTGCGAGTTTTGGCCATGTGTCCAAAATTGTTACATTTGTAACATTCCATTTCAGTGCTCAAAGATTCAAACCTGTTGTAACTTCTTCTTTGTGTTTCAGTAGGTCTTATTGAATAACCCCTTTGTGTATGGCTCTCAAAGTAGTTATTGTTCCCATTGTTAGCTCTGCAATTTATAGCTTTATGTCCAAAATTATTACATGCATAGCATAAACCAAAAAATATAGTTTGATACCTAGTAGTTGAAGATCTTATGAAAGGAGGTGCTCTTATGAATGCTTCTACTTCTTGAGGCCTGTCTATCTGTTGTTGATTCTGAAATATGAATCTTCTCGGTGGAGGAGTGTCCCTATAATCTTGCTTGTATATCTTTTTATCCCCTTTGATTGTTTTTGCATAACTTTTTGGATTTGTTTCTTGCTCTGTTGTTTTGGAGCTTGATCCCTTTTCTGTCTAATTGTATCCAAGTCCAGACTTGTCAAGATAATATTTTTGACTGCATATAATGTCATCCAGAACTTTTGAGCTATTCTGCATATTTTTCTTTTGAATATCCTTTCTTAGTGTGACAATCTCTGCTTCTAGGTTTCCAATGATCTTGGCCTTTCCTTCTAGCTGTTCTTTGAGTGCTTCTTCAATTCTTTTATCTTCTTCTATTTGAACCTTCAATTTTGTGATCATTTGTTCTAGTTCTTGAGTGCCTTTTTTTTTATCTAGTTCTGCTTGTAGTTTCTTGTTTTTCTTCTTTTCTCTTCTGATAACTTCTATGGCACTCATTAATTCTTCTCGGAAGTCAACTTCGGCCTCTTCAATTTATTCTTCATATGATTCTTCATATTCTTCTTCGGAGTCTTCTTTATCAGAGTCTTCTACTACCATTAATAGAACTTTCCCTATTTCACTGTCACTGACTTCATCTTCATCTGATGATGAGATGTCTTCTTTGGTGCAAAAGTTTTTCTTGAAAAATTTCTTCGTAGTTATTTTACCTTTATATGTTTGTTTTCCTTTTGAGTAACCTTCATCATTTCTCTTTTTATTATGAGGTCATTTGTTAGCAAAATGACCAATACCATCACAATTAAAAAAAATTAAAGGAAGCTTACCTCTATACCTACCGTTGGTTCCCTTGTTCAGTCTTTTGATGAAGTTGGCCACTTCTTCATCATCTTCCGAGACATTGCTACTGCTGTTATATTCTTCTTGTTCCTTTTTCTTTTGCTTTGATCTTTTGGATGCTTTGAAGGCTACTTCTTTTACATCTGGATTTTCAATTTCAATCATTTCTACATTATTTGAAATTAAAGTTACGACTCAGATAACAAGATACAACCTATGTACAGTCTTATCATAAATCTCACTTAAATATTATTTCTTAGAAAACTGAAGGTAGAAGAAATCACTCATAAAAACATTTCATTTAAAACTTTGATGCCTGACATTATTCTTTGAGCCTTAGAATCAATCTCAGGAACAATATGTTTTTGGCACCATTGCCGGGAACAGAGAAACAAAATCATTTTTCCCTGGGAGAACGACAAAGTTAAATTTTGGTCTTTGATGGTGAAAAAAGGTTGAATAACTCATAATTTTAACTTTATTTTGCACCTAGCGACTCCATTGTAGGAAAAGCTGGCATTCGATTGAAAAAATACTAGGAAAAACCAAGACAAAAATAGACTACGCTAGTTTCGGACCCCAAAAAGTTGTTGAAACTGAAGGGATATCTTAGACAAACATATGCATCAGCAGATAAGATCTACCAACCTAGGGTTACGCAAGTTAATGTTAAGATTCCCGCTAAAGAACTAAATCTTAAAGAAAAATATAAACAAGTTCATTCTGCAGAAGCATCAACAAGTAAATATGAAGTTAAATTAGAAACTCCAGAAGGAGCTTTTCCTAAAGTAAAATTTGAGATTATCCAGACCACCCCTATCTCATTGATAGATACTTTTACCAACGAAAATAGATAATCCATTTCAATCACTACTATCATTTGTACACAACCGATTCTTTCTCTTCTCGAAGTAAAAGTTTTTGTTTCCAAAAACCCTGAAGATTACTTTTTATACTCAGATTCATCCCCTGTTGCTATTCCCTTTTATACATCTAGTAAATATGAGAGAAATGAGTTCAATTTCTCTTTTCCCCCTCATTTATATCTTCCATCACCTTACAATCATCTATCTGAACTTCGTTCACACCATCCCGAAGTAGTCAAGAGTTCAGTATACCAGTCTTTTGAATTTTTTGGTAATCTCCTGTTTAGTCCTCAAGTTTCTTCTCCTAGATTTTCAATGTCTGGTGCTGGAGGTGTCGGTGCTAGAGGTGTTGGAGGCAATAGAGGTGGTAGGGTTGGTGAACAAGAAAATATACTAGTTCAACCTCCAAGTATTTTTTCCAAGGTCGCTGCTACATATGCTGCCTTAGCTCTTCCTGCTATCCTTCATGATTTACCCAAAAATTACATGAAGAACCTCCCTAAATTCATGGGTGAAGGGGATTTGAAAACAACAGAGAATATGGTCTTTTTTGACCAATTCGTTGATATTATTGGTATTGAGCACGAAGATGTTTACATGAGACTGTTATTACAAACATTTGAAAGACAGGTAAGAATTTGGTTAAGAGGACTTCCAATGGACTCTATACCATCATATAATGATCTAGAAACTTTCTTCTGAGGGTAATGGAGTGAGAAAAAAGACCATCTATATTACTTAACCAAATTCGGAGCCTTGAGAAAAAAAAAATCTGAAACAGTCCTAGAGTTTATTCAAATATTTAATAAACTTTATCACAAGATCTCGACTGAAGTTAAACCTTCTCAACCAGCTGCAAAAGTCGCTTTTACATGGGATTTTGATTCTGATTTCGCTCTACTTTTGAGAGAAAGAAGATACACTACTTTAGAAGGAATTCAAGATGATGCTATAGAGATTGAATCCAATATGATGGCATCAGGAAAGTTGAAAACTAAAGTTGATATGGGAACAAGAGAACCCATATGTTTTAAAGAATATGCAGGGCCCTCTAGCTCTAGAAACGTTTCTTCAGAAGATAAAATGGATGATATGGAAAAGATTATTAAAGACTTATCAAATAAAATCTCTAGGATGGAAATGGAAAAGGCCAAACCTGATTCATACGCTAGAAATCAATTCAGGAGAAATCCTAACATAATTCCTCAGATTCAACAAAGGCAAATAAAAAATGAGGAACAAAAGATTCAAGTTCCTTTTAAAATTGAGAATCTCATACAGGGATACAAGGTGTAAGAATATGATGAATTAGATGAAGATCTAACAACCTCAGTGATGATGATATTGAGCCTCACCTAACTAAACATGATTATGAGAAATTCTTGGATCTAGAATATCTATTTAATGATGATGAAAATATCAACAATTTGGGAGACTCTACATACAAAGGTCTCGTTGATTTAATAATGGTTGAGATCCAACATAAATATGGTGTGAGGCCAAGAGTAAAAAGTTCTATGAATACTCCACCAAAAAATATTTTATCTCGAAACAAAGAAAATGAGGCAGTAGTTACAAAACCATCAACTGAAACACAAGCTGCCCAAATAAATCAAGTTGAAACGAAAGCAGTACCGACTAAGAAGCTTGAAAATAAAGAAGTCGAAGTTCAGACCAGTGAGATTGAAAAATCAATTGTTACTTTCAATCTAGAAAATGAACTGAATAAAATTAAAATTCCAATGCCTCTGGTTGAACTTGCTAGAAATCCGATCTATAAAAAGAAAATCACAAAAGAAATAAATTTTTCTGATGCTAAATGTCAAGCTGATGTTATCAATTCGCAGGATGAAAAACCTACAATCATGTTTGGACCACACATTGAAAATAGTAAATATTATGTTTCTCCTTTCTATATTACACTGACTATGCACGATCATTTACTACACAATTGCATGTTAGACTCAGGAGCTTCGCATAAATTGATGCCTAATATTATCATGGAGAAATTGGGCCTTCAAATTACCAGACCTTATCAAGATCTATACTATTTTTATTCTAGAAAAGTTAAGTGTCTGAGTATGATTAAAGATTTAGTTGTAAATCTTGCTCAGGTTCCTGTGAGAAGTACTCTTATGGATGTGGTTTTTGCTGACATTCCTGCCAAGTATGGCATGATTCTATCTAGATCTTGGGGTGCCAAGCTAGGAGGATCGGTCATGTTAGACATGATGTATGATACAATTCCAATTTTTGGTGGAGAGTTTACTCAATTGTACAGAGAAACTAGACTGACTTATACTGTAAGTGACCCTCAAAACCCTAATAACTACCCAGTCTATGTTGTTGATAAATATTTAGGAAATTGTATATTATCCATAGATGATGATTTTGAAGAATGTATAGAAGAAGAAAATAAAAAAAATAGAATTTTCAAAGAAAAATAAAAAATTTAGAGACGGGATGTGGAAAATGTTCTTGTATGGTGCTTCATCTTACGAAGGAGCAGTAGCTGGAGTTTTATTTGTGGCACCAGGTGATGAGTATTGCATTCGTTTTTCTTATAGATTACAATGGGATATTGATTATACCAATAATGTGTGTGAATATGAAGCTTTAGTTTTAGGATTAGAAGCTGGAAGAAAACTAAAAAATCAAACATTTGATAGTCTATGGTGATGCTGAGCTAATTGTAAAAAAAATAAAACAACAATACCAAGCTAAGAATTCGAGATTGAGGTCATATAGAAATTGTTCCTAGGATCTCATAGATAATTTATTTTGGTATTTTAACTTCCACTCTATTCCCAAAATGCAAAATCCACAAGTTGACTCTTTAGCCAAAGCTGCTGCAAATTTCGTACCACCTACTGTTTTGAAGTTGAAGTAACATATTGAGATGAGACATAAACCTTTGATTCCAAACAATGTTCAATGCTTGAAAGTATTTGAAGATGATGAACAAATCAAGCAGTTTATGGAAATGGTAGATGTAAAACACCCACGATGGTGAATAAAGTTTTTTGCTTTTCTCAAGGGATAAAATCTCAAATTCTGATGCCAAACAATTCTCTAAGACTGGATGGTCTCGTTCTATAGTTAAACGTAGAACCTTTTGGTTTCTTAGTGTAGGTTTAAGGGCATACGCGACCTTCCCCTTCACCCTACTATGAAAACTTGGAGTGTCAGGCATTATCTCCTTGTGTGACTCGGTCTGTGCAATTAAGTTCCAGGCACGAGTTTCTCTCACGCGACCATGGGCTGACCACCCGCTTACCCAAAAGGCATTTCAGAAATTCGCATGTCGGGTATTCTACATGTGAGTTACCCTAACTTTCCCAATCTCCAAAGTCCGACAGGGGCCTAGCACATGCTAGCTCTTCCCCTATCCTCCCCCACGTGACCACTACCCATGACCATAGGCTTAACCTAAACGACACGTCACATTTCGTGACTTCAGAACTTTCGATGCAAGGCGCCCCAACACCTCCAACTCCAGAGTTTCGAAAGGGGCTTAGAAACCATTTTCTCCCTCCTTTGGCCTCTGTCCATGTGACTATTTACTACGACCCAGAGCCTAACTCCAATGCGCATCGGGACTTCACATATCACGAGTTCTCATGACTTCCCTCTTTGACTGTTCTACCATGCAAGTCAACGAAATGCTAAGATCTCACCAAGTTTCCTCCTTAATGGATGACCATGATCAAATCACGATTTCACATATCGTGAGTTCAAACGGTTATGCTCTTTGACCTTCTTTCGTTGTGAGTCAGCGAAATGTTGAGATCTCACCACATGTCCTCCTTAATGGATGATCATGATCAAATCGTGATTTCGCATATCGCGAGTTCGAACAGTTATGCTCTTTGAACTTCTTGCCTTGTGAGTTAGCGAAATGATGAGATCTCACCACATGTCCTCCTTAATGGATGACCATGATAAAATCAAAACTTGTCTTGTGCACCTTTCCCCAGATCCAATGACTGTTGGTTCACGTGCTTCAGATCTGACGACTCAGATCCATTTTCCTCCTGCATTCACTTATCGCTGTCTGTATGTAGATTTAGACGGCCTAGTTCTTCTCCTCCATAACTTGGTCCTTAGGGAATTTTGAATTCCCATGTACCCCTTGCATTAATTTGTTCGCGTCAGAACGACGGTCCATGACCTTCCTTTATCTAATGGTCCAGATCACATCGCAACATTTGGTTTCGAAAGTTTAGTCACGCCAACCTGCGACTCTTCCATTGTGCAAACTTGCGAAAGCTAAAGTAGACGAGGCATTAATGCCTTTTCTCCTTCTTCAAATCCGACGGTTGTGATAGACCTTGAATCCTCTTGATCGGATCTCATCCACTCACCTACCAAACGAAAGGGTATTCCCTTTTGGTACCTAAATCTCTATATCCTTCCTAAGCTTTGTCAGTTCTGGAGGATTAAGAGCGTTGTGCTCCTTCATTTAGTCTAGAATTTAGGTGGTTCTTAGTCTCTTATTTCCTCGCAGAGAGCCTGTGCATATCTGCACTACCTCTCATGAGCTTAATAGACTTCGTCCTTGCAGTGATTACAGGAATTCAACCTTCCTAATCAGGGAAGTACTCACTCAACTCTAGGACAGGGATGCAATTCCATGGGAAGGTGATTTTGAGGAATTTAACTAGAACATAAGGGAAATCAAAAAGATGTAGAAGTTTTCAAGGATGAAAGCATACTCTTAATTTAATCATTCAATGTAGAAACCATTTACAGGCATACAAAAAAAAGCATGCACCCATTATTTCCAATTTAGAGTTCAAGTCATAAAGGCACTTATCAGAACCATAAATTCTGAAGTGACTGCTGAGAGGGGTGATCATTTCCACCCAACCATAGGTTCAGTCACTCCCAATGGATTTATCACTGGCCACCCCCGAGCTTAGTCCACGATTCTCTGAGATTCAATGTCTTACTTCCAGCTCAGCGAAAGTTAGGGATGAAGGATACTCTCCTTCTCCCCATACAAGAATAGGTAAGGATGAAGGTTACTCTCGTTTGCCTCTCTTTGTCTCCCTATTCCCTATGATAATAACTTGCTTGTTCACTTTCGATCCTTCCTTGGACCCGAGATATCTGCTCCCGTCTCTGCACTTCTTCACAGGTTGCTCCTTCTGTCCACCACACTTCCCTTCTTGCCTCCCTTGACAAGGTTGCATGTGGATCGAATCTCGTCGTCTGTGGTCAGGTCCGGAAGCCATACTGATGGGAAGTATGCCCCATACCTCATTAACTCATGAGGGGGTCCTTCCCACCTACTAGCCTGACGGGAATTCATTCCTGGTTAGAGGGTTGTTCTGATCTAAGCAAAATTAACTCCAGCATGGTACTAGTTCGGTGGAGGTTAACACAAACATTCTGGGTCTAACTTTTTCATTAGGAATCGTGGTCTCTCTCTCTCTCTCTCTTAGCACATACCCTCTCTCAACATTCATGCAACACGTAACATTTTCTATTACAATAATCAAAATTTACATTCATCGACCTGCTACACAAGGTCCATCAAATCAAACATTCACACTTTTAAGTTTGCCATAGTCCCTTGGTCCATATAGTTATATTTATAGACTGGGGGAAATAGGGTGTTACAGTAGATGAGTTTTCTGAGACCCACATTGATCAAGAAAATCAAAATAATCCTGCTTGGATTATGCAAGGAGAAAATCCAGAAAAGTTCCAAGATAAAATTGCAAATCACTAAATGCTCTTACTTAAAAACAATCAAATTCCCAGAGGTATTATCCCTTTAGAAAGGTTTTTTTACCAATATGATATACCTTTAAGGTCTACTTTGCGACCTCAACCTGAAGAAGTTGAAGATTGTAACGTAGGAACAAGTGAAAATCCCAAGATGGTCAAAATATTTAAATATCTTCTGACTCAAATAAAGAGTAAATATGCTGAGTTACTTAAACAATATAAATAATTTTTTGCATGGCCTTATGAATATTTAAAAACCTATGATACTTTTGTTATTGTGCACAATATTCCCTTAAAACATGGTATTAATCCTTTCAAGCAAAAACTTAGACAAATAAACCCAATTCTTCTGCCAGTAATAGAAAAGGAGGTTAAAAAACTCCTTGATGCAAAAATCATTGTTCCCCTTAGATACTCTGAATGGGTGGATAATTTGGTCCCTTTTAGGAAGAAAAACAAAGAAATAAGACTCTATGTTGATTTTAGGAACCTTAATCGGTCTTCTCTTAAAGATAACTACCCCTCCCAAAAATGGACTATGTTTTAGAGAAGGTGGTAGGGGCTAACGAAATTTATATGATCGATGGTTTGTCAGGATATAATCAGATTGTTGTTCATGAAGATGATAGAGAAAATACTACATTTACTACTCCATGGGGAAATTTTATGTATGATAAAATTCCTTTTGGTTTAATGAATGCAGGTGCAACTTTCCATAGAGCAATGAATATTACATTCGTTGGTGGGAGAGATAAGTTTTTTGTTATTTATCTGGATGATTTGACAATTTTTTCTAATTCTAATGCAAAACACTTAGTGCACCTTATACAAACTTTTGACAAATGCAGAAAGTTTGGTTTGTCTCTAAACCCAAAAAAATCACATTTTTCCATGTAGGAAGGTAAACTTTTAGGACATATAGTTTCAAAGGATGGAATTAAAGTTGATCCTAAACAAGTTGAAGCTATTGATCTGATTAATATTCCTAGAAATTGAAAAGAGATTCAATCTTCTTTAGGGAAAATATTTTTTTTGAGGAGATTTATTCCTAATTTTGGTGAAATAATCAAATTAATTACAGATATTCTAAAGAAGGACAACGAGGTAAAATGGAGTGTAGAAGAAAAATCATCCTTCGAACGTGTTAAGAAAGCCATAGGAGAATCACCCATATTGGTAAGTCCCAACTATAAAAAAGAATTTTCAATCTTCTCCTTTGCATTTGAACATATTGTTGCAACAATGCTCCTTCACAAAAATGAAGAAGGATTCGAACAACTGATAGCCTTTTTTAGCAAAATCCTTAGAGATGCAGAGCTATGATATGACATTCTTGAAAAACAAGCTTATGTAATGGTGAAGGCTCTCAAATTTTTCTGAACATATGTCTTGCACTAAAAAATAATTTCTTATGTACCAACAAATGCAATTAAAGATATCTTGGTTCAACCAGACAGTGATGGAAGAAGAGGTAGATGGTTGGCTAAAATTGAAGAGTTTGATTTATAAGTTAAACCAACCAAACTAGTGAAAGGTCRWGGTCTAACAAGGCTATTAGTYRAATCAAATTTCAGATCTCTTGGAATAAATAACTTCGAGTCTCATRATTCTYTTCTAGATATAGAGGGGATTGATGATCAAGCACCTACTATTCAGATTGAAGACAAWTTTTCCTCCTCATTTTGGTACAATGATATTGTTACATATCTCCTTACTCTTCAATGTCCAAATGACATGACTCCTTCTAAATCAAGAACTTTAGAGCTACACACAATTAAGTATTGCATTATTGATGGAAAGTTATACTGGAAAGATCCTCTGGGTTTCCTGTTATGTTTCCTTATAGAATCCGAAACAAAAGGTGTCATTGATGAATTTCATGAAGGAGTATGCGGAGGACATGATACATGGAGAGAAACAACTTACAAAATTTTAAGGGCAGGATATTATTGGCCAAAATTATTCACCGATGTAAGTGCAAGGGTCAGATCTTGTAATTCATGCCAACTGTTTGCTGATAAGAAAAATATTCCTTCTTTACCTTTAATTCCAGTAAAAGTTGAAGCTCCTTTCCAACAATGGGGCCTAGATTTCATTGGAGAAATTCATCGACAATCGAGTTCTCAACACAGATGGATTTTGATGAGTGCTGATTATTTTATGAAATGGGTTGAAACCATTCCAACTCGGAATGCTACAGATTCAGTAGTGATAATTTTTTTGGAAGAAAACATCCTAGCAATATTTGGTTGTCCTAGGAAAATAGTTATTGATAATGCTGAGGCTTTTAAATCTATTGCAATGATCATTTTTTTTCAAAATACAATATTATTTTAGGTCATTCTACAGCCTATTATCCTCAGAGAAATGACTTGGATGAATAATCTAATAAGAGTTTGATTACTATAATCAAGAAGGTTTTGAAAGAAAACAAAAAATATTGGCATGTACATTTAAAATACGCCTTATGGGAAAACCGAATTGGCACCAAAAAATCTATAGGTATGTCTCCATTCCAATTAGTTTACGGTACTGAGGTTATTCTTCCTATTAATATTGCTCTTCCTATGATGAAACTCTGGTAGGATGTGAATGAAGAGCCAAATGATGTTACGAGAAGAATAAATCAGATCATCGAAGTACAACAAAACAAGGTAGAAGTGGATGATAAGCTCCAAAAATACCAGGATAACATGAAAGCCCTTTTTGATAAGAAAGCTAAACACATGGAGTTTCTTCCTGGTGATTTAGTTTTAAAATGGGAAGCTAGAAAGGAAGATCCATGGAAACATGGGAAATTCGATCATCTCTAGTTTAGACCCTTCAAAATTGCAACTCCTAAGGGAAAACAACTCATTCTCGCTTGAAAATCTTAATGGAGAGATTCTTGAGGCCCCTATCAATGGGCTTTATTTAAAACATTTCATGGAGTGGTTACTTTTTAAATTTCCACTGTATATATCGGATTGGATTGACATTGGCAATTTTAATTTTCCATTTTTTCTTTTCTTTTTGTAAATTATTTGAGTCATTTGATCATTTGTTGTAAATATTTTCAGTAAATTTATGATTGCTTGACTTCATTTAAAAAAATAAATTTAGAAAAATAAAAATAAAAAGCATCTTCATCACGTATCATCTCTATCCTACAGGATTATCTAATATTTTGTATTTCATTCCTTTTGGCAGAATAGATCTTGTTGAATAGGAGATGAGGTGCAAGAAAAACTTGACACTCGTCTTTCCAACATTTGATTTCTCTAAAAACAGGTGATAAATAAATAATCTGCCTTGCTGAAAATTCAAAAAGAAAATAAGGTATGAGTTCCTACTCTTCTTATAGTCCGGATAAAATTAAAAAAAAAAAATTGAAATAAATGTGAAGGAAGTTTTTCTCATGATGATATTATAACCTGAACTAAAAATTAGAGATGTATAAAAATATAACTTGAAGTGTCATGCTGATAAATTCTAAAGCCATCTCTGCGATAAAAAATAACAATAATAATAAATAAACTCGAAAGAAGTCTGCACTTAATACACAAACTTGTGTGGGATTAGGACATTTTTTATTCAGATCCTCCGAATCCTTGATTTGGTTATTTTGTCCTCTCCCCAAGTTATTTCCACTTCACATTTTCTTTCTCCTTTCTCATCCTTTAGTCTTCATAGAAACAAAGAGACTCGCCTTGACTCTGAAAACTCAAAAGCATATTTTCAAAACAAGATTAGGTGAAAATATTTACGTTCCTTTGATTTTAATTGAAAAAGTATGTCTGGGCTAATCCTAATAATTTTAGCTCTGATATCAGATTTTAAACTGACAAAATCGCTCAAGGTTTATCCTTGAAATGATTAAAGTTCACAAAAAAATTCTCCTATAGGCGAAGGTGTACTGAAAATTGGAAGAAAATTAGTTCATAGTATTCTTAAAATTTTTGACAGACTTTCTTTTCATTTTAAAGATTTTAAACATGTATCATGCCTTGTATGTTGCATACAAATTGATTGCCCCCACTTCAAAATGTTAAAATACAAGACAGATGGTGAATGGAAATTCACAATTTGATTTCCCCCATCTTGTCTAAAATAGATTATGAAAGGAAATCCATACATTGATTTCCCTTATCTCAACGAAATGCAAATTCGTTAATAGAAGTGGTGAACAGAAATTCAATGGGAGAAGTAGATAACTTCATCGGGGTACTGAACAAGATCGTTGGTAGTGAAACAATATATATGATATCTGTAAGGTTGTCATACATATCTATATATCATACTATATTATCTAGTTCTCTTTCCAGTGATATTTACATCTTGAACCAACTAGAGATTCCCTAAATAAATACAGTACATCTGCTTAACCTTGAAGCGAACAAAGTCAATCGGAGCTTGATATTTTAGTTAAAATTATTTTGATTATCTTAAACAATTCCAAAATCAATTTTAAGAAAAGGATTTTTTTATTAGTATCCTAACTTGAGATCAATCATTAAGTATGTTTTAAAGTTTTTGGATTTCGATGAGTTCATTTTTCTATGTATGATTAATTCTTAAATAAAGCCATAAAATGTTTTTCAAAAAAGCAATAATGACTCCATTTACCCAATAAAGGCACTTGGTATACTATTCTTTCATGCCTCACAGGGAACCACAATCCCTAGATAGATAATATGTTAGAACACTTATAATTTTCAACTTTTATTATTTTGTTTTTACCTCTTAGAAATAAAATTTTACTAAAAAGAAAAAAACTTATGAAATTACCTTTTAATTTAGAACAAATACTTTCTCATTATATATTAATAAGGCGCTTACATTTTCACATGTCGATGAGTTGCACTAAGTTGATCGAACAGTTCTCGTGCTCTCCAGAATATAAAATCCACCCGAGTTTTAAAGGAAAACCTTTAACGGTCACTTCGGAGCTTCGCACTTCGAGAGTTTCAAGAAATCTAAATGACAAAAGCCCCGAAGTCATGAAACCCCGAATCTACGAAGTCATGAAACCCTGAATCCACGAAGTCAGGAAGTCCAGAAGTCTCGAAGTCATTTCCTCGTGATAATTTCTAAAAGGACTTACAGATGAGTCATAGGACATGTGTCTTCTAATCTTTTTGGGGCTGACACGTGGCACTTTTTTTTAACATTTATGTTAAATTATTGGCTTGATTTCAAGTGACACATGTCACTCCTTTTTTGACATGTCATCAATAATGATTTCATCTCTGCCACGTCACTCTGGGAGATTTCCCTTCGGGAGTTTAAACAAAGACTGAGTTCACAATCGTCGAAGTATCAAAGCACCGGAGTATTGGATATCACAAAAAAGTAAAAAGTGTTTCAAAGATTTAAAAAAACATTTAATAACTTTAATTAATCATGATTAAGTATTAATAAATCACTTTGCGAATTCGGCCTTTAGAAGATTTCTCTCATGCTACATCCAAAATTCCCGAATGCCGCACTGCCGAAGTACGAACCACAATTTTAAACAAATGAACCACTAGAGCTGTGGAGCTCTAGAGTTTCAAAGCCTCGAA
Organism: Picea mariana; assembly: GCA_032191745.1. NCBI lineage: Eukaryota > Viridiplantae > Streptophyta > Pinopsida > Pinales > Pinaceae > Picea > Picea mariana. The sequence goes on along the minus strand of JASDQU010277332.1, from coordinate 1,369 downwards.
ATATATATAACGGTTCAAATGTTTACTACGGGAATTCAACGTTCAAAGGATTTCTATCTTCCTTTATTCAAAACCCCCGAACACCGAACTTACGAAGTACTTAAGGATAATACAGTTTTTTAAAACATGATTAATTAAAACATAAAAATGATTAATTAGAGATAAACTCCTCTGGGAATTCCGCCTTCATAGGATTTCTATCATCCTTCATTCAAAACCTTCGAACACCGAACCGTCGAAGTATTAATGACGTTTATGATTGGTGTTAAGCCCTAATATTGGCTCATTACCCCTTAATTGGGGCATATTATATTAGTAATGCTATTTTATTTATGTCGGCTTTAGGCCATTAGTTGTAATTTAGATTAGTAATATTATTTTAACTATGTCAGCTTTAGGACATTATTTGTAATTATACCTCCTAGTCTCCTATATATACCAAGGAGACATTTTCATTTTGAATCATCTTGTACTTGAACATTTAAGTGGGGTAAAAGGAGGTTGCCCCCTTGAAGAGGCTTATTATCTAAAATTATCTCTTTTTCAAGCCGTTGAGTACTTTTCCTGAGGTTTTTCTATGCTATATTGATGTTTGGTTCTTAACATATGGTTTCAGAGCTCAAGGTCTTGGGGTTTCGCTGCTACATCTGAGACACTGTGGAATTTTTGCTATAACTTTTTTTCTACAACGTTTCAGAAGGAACCTCTTGGAGGGTATTTAGCACACGAATCAAGGTACGTTGGGTTCAAAATTCATCTCTTGAGGCCTTCTAATTTCTGAGATACATCCTGTACAATATAGGGTTCTAGAATCATCCTGAAATGAGTCATTGTGGAATTTTCGCTATAAAAACATTTCTGTAATGTTTCAGACCCTAAAATTTGGAGGGAATTTACAGAAATTAGTAATTTATTTGTGGTAAAAATTTCATCTTCTGGGTCATCTTAAATTTGTAGATACACATTGTGTAAGATAGGGTATCTGACTAGTCCTATTGACTAGTCTCAAGAAGGTGTTCTAGGTAAAACCAGCATCAATTATTGCTGGAGTATCCAAATTGAGTGGGACTAGTTGCATTGGATCATAGACAGTCATTAGTATTTGGGGTGTGAGTTTCAGAATTTGATTTCAATTATTTTTTGCAGGGCATTCTATACAAGTGAGATCTCCTGGAAAGGCCAAAAATCGGCAAGTTGTGAGGAAGTTACTGTAAATTCCACTTGGCACATCCAATTTTGATCAGACCTGTGGCATTGCAGAGAAGAAATATCAGAGAAATACCTAAAAGAAATTTTCATACCCAGAAGGGCCGAAACTTGGGAGATATAACAGAATAAATATTGTCTAGCAGAACCACCTCAAAATCAA
>JASDQU010277331.1:1491-11593 GCA_032191745.1 Picea mariana | reverse complement strand
ATTTCATGTAAATTTGTAGGGAAAATTACCTCAACCTCAAATGCACGCCCTAGTCTCAATTTTGAGCCAAATTTAGTGTTTAAATAAACATAAGTTGTAGTTTGTGATTATACACCTGCCTATAAACTTATATTGGCATTTTCAGACACAAACATACGTGGTGTGCATAAAGGATAAAAATTGCATTGTAAAAACCAAAGGGACAAATTGTTAAAGTTGGCTATATTAAACTACATGCCCAAAGTTGGATGAGGCTCCATAATTTAGGATTTAAGTTGCAAATTGATCATTCCAATATTTATAATTTATTAGTATAATTAGTAGTGCATTTACACTCTAAAAATGATTATTTCTATGCACAAAGATTCACTACATTTTGATGAATTATAGGATAGTGGGTTATGATAGAAACCAAGGTCATTTTTTCATTTTCAGTCACAAAAGACTCTTCTCTGCAAAAATAGGGAAGATATGCATTGTAAAACCCTCAAAATGCAAAAATTGTTTGTAAAAAGTAACCCAATGTTGTATTATACCTTAGACTTGAGTTGTGCAAGTTGTTGGGGATGGTTTATCATAGTAGACTTGTTCATGTTGTTTATTTTGCAAATGCAAGTGTAAAAAGGTTGGTTGTGCAAAAGAGACAAAGTTTTCCTTGTAATTTGCAAGGTCTAAATTGTACTAAGTGAGAAAATGAAAATGCACACCCAAGCTTCTCTGTCGCTCCAAAATTTGTTTTATAAGTTTTAAGATGGAGTTACATAAATGGTAAATTTACCTATGCATCTAAAGTTAAATTCAAGAACATGAGAGGTTGCTTTGATGCACCTAGAATTGGGATTTCATGTAAATTTGAAGGGAAATCTGCCTCAGACTCAAATGTATGCCCTAGTCTCAATTTCGAGCCAAATTTAGTGGTTCAAATTGCATAAGTCGTAGTTTGTGATTTTACACATGTATATAAACTTATAATAACTTTTTAGACATAAACCTACCTGGTGTGCATAAATGATAAAAATTGCATTGTAAAACCAAAGGGCCAAATTGTTAAAGTTGACTATATTAAACTGCACACCCAAAGTTGGTTGAGGCTCCATAATTTAGGATTTAAGTTGTAAATTTACCATTTTAATATTTATAACCTTTTTTTACAATTAGTAGTACATTTACACTCCAAAAAGGATGATTTCTATGGACAAAGATCACGACATTTTGATGAATCAGAGGATGGTGGGTTATGAGAGAAACCAAGGTCATTTTTGCATCAAGAGTCATAAAAGACTCTTCTGTGCAAAAATAGGGAAAAGATGCAAAATAAAACCCTTGAAATGCAAAAAATGTTTGTAAAAAGTAACCCAATGTTGTATTATACTTTACATTTGAGTTGTGCAAGTTGTTGGGGATGTGGTTTATCATAGTAGACATGTTCATGTTGTTTATTTTGCAATTGCACGTTTAAAAAGCGTGGTTGTGCAAAAGAGACAAATTTTGCCTTGTAATCTGCAAGGTCTAAACTATACTAAGTAAGAAAATGAAAATGCATGCCCAAACTTCCTTTTAGCTCCAAAATTTCTTTTACAAGTTTTAAGATGGAGTTACATAAATGGTAAATTTAGCGATGCATCTAAAGTTCAATTGAAGAACAAGAGAGGTTGCTTTCATGCACCTAGAATTGGGATTTCATGTAAATTTGAAAGGAAAACTACCTTAGCCTCAAACACATGCCCTAGTCTTAATTTTGAGCCAAATTTAATGGTTCAACTTGCATGAGCTATAGTTTATGATTTCAGATCTGTATATAAACTTTTATTGTCATTTTAAAACATAAACCTACCTGGTGTGCATAAAGGATAAAAATTGCATTGTAAAACCAAATGGCCAAATTGTTAAAGTTGGTTATATTAAACTGCATGCCCAAAATTGGTCGAGGCTCCATAATTTAGGATTTAAATTGTAAATTGGTCATTCCAATATTTATAACATGTTAGTACAATTAGTAGTGCATTTACACTCCAAAAAGGATGATTTCTATACACAAATATTCACGACATTTTGATGAATCAGAGGATGGTGGGTTATGAGAGAAACCAAGGTAAGTTTTTCATTTTCAATCATAAAAAACTCTTATGTACAAAAATAGGGAAGAGATGCATAGTAAAACCCTTGAAATGCAAAAGCAATTCGTAAAAAGTAACCCAATCTTGTATTATACCTTAGATTTGAGTTGTGCAAGTTGTTGGGGATGTGGTTTATCATAGTAGACATGTTCACATTGTTTATTTTAAAATTGCAAGTTTAAAAAGGGTGGTTGTGCAAAAGAGACAAAGTTTTCCTTGTAATTTTCAAGGTCTAAATTGTACTAAGTGAGAAAATGAAAATGCACGCCCAAGCTTCCTTGTAGTTCCAAAATTTGTTTTATAGGTTTTAAGATGGAGTTACATAAATGTTAAATTTACATATGCATCCACTAATACATATGTCCCATTTTCTGATAGTTTATTGACACATTTGCGTCGCAAAAACGTCGAGCCTCCAATGAACACTTCAACCTGTTTTTGTCGTTAGACAGGTGTCGCAATATTGACGAACAATGTTTTTGTCATCCTTGCGACGAAGATTTCAACATAGATATCATTTAAATATCGACAAAATTTTGTCGCAATATCAACCAATGTTCATCACAAGATCGAAAATAAGTTCATTACAGATTGACATAAGTTTGGCAGAAGATCGATGAACTTTTAGAAAAAAAGGTTCATCTAAGAATGAAAAAACGTTCGTCTAAAGATTGACAAAAGTTCGTATAAGAGAGAGAAAAAGTTCATCAAAATATCAACAAAAGTTCATCTAAAGATCGAAAGAGGTTTGTCTAAAGATAGATAGAAGTTTGTCTAAGAGCAACAAACAGTTCATCTAAAGATTGACAAAAGCTAGTTTGAAGATTGAAAAAAGTTTGTCTAAGAGCAACAAATAGTTCGTCTAAAGATCGACAAAAGTTTGTCTAAGAGAGAATTTGTTTATGTTTATAGATCAACAGAAGTTCGTCTAAAGATCGACGAACTTTCAGACAAAATATTTGTCTAAAGATCGACATAAGTTCGTCTAAATATCGACATAAGTGCGTTGCAAGATCGACAGAAGTTTGTCTAAAGATTGACATACGTTCATTTAAATATCGACATAAGTGTGTCACAAGCCAATGTGTTCGTCAAACTTCTGATTAGGGTTCACGAAATAGTAATAATAATAATAATAATAATAAAATTGGGTCAGATTGTTTTGGTTTATCCAAATATCACATATACGTGGCTTTATCTACATGATTAGTTTAAAATTATATTTATGTTTTTATGAAAGAATTATTTTTCACATTCTATATACATGACCTACTTTCGAAACAAATTGTCAGGTAAACAAGTTTTTCCAACTCATCTGAGACAAACTTTCCCATTGACCAAGTTTGACTCAGTCAACATGATTTTAACTCACGAGTAAGAGTATGACTCAGTTGAGTGAGTCAAATTCCACTTGACCAAGTTAAACTCGTATGACAGTCTATAGAGACCCTTCTTGGACCAATTTTGGCCATCTTTACCTCTATTGGGAAACTTTCTTTGTGTGAACAGGACGGAAAAAAAAAAAAAAAAAAAACCCAAGATCAAAATATTCTCAAGATGTTTTCTTTTTGTCAAAATATGTGTATATCTTTATATTTTTGTACTTGCCTAGTTTTTCCACTTTTTTACCAAACCAAGTCAATCTCTTGGCTTTTTTGCCTTGCCAAGTTTTTCCCAATTCTAAGTTTGATAACTTTATGGATACATTAGAATTCCCATGGTGAATTCATAAAGTTATAGATTTTTTTTTCATGTGTGCAAATGAACTACGAGAACACAGTTCACACACATATCAATTGTGGAAGGAAGGCACAATCTAGAGAGAAAGTAGACACAACCCACTACATATTCCTTTTATTTTCATTCATAAAGATCACGTGAAATGATCAATAATATGCATATATAAAACCATTCATTTTCTCAGCACTATAGAAATACAAAAACAATGATTTATATAAATATGTCCTACATATTGGTCTGCGTGTAAATTCTCAACTGCAAGATCCTCATCCCAAAGGAAAATGCATTTGTAGTCAACAACTACATCTGGATGCAAGAAACGCTTTTCAAGCCACCTACAGGAGCAGTAATTTGTTAACTTAACATGAAATATTTTGTTGCATATATCGATCAAGAAGAAAAATAAATTTAGCAGTATCATTACCACATGGTTTGATTGATTTCCACTACATGAATGGTTCTATTGTTCCACTCCAAATCACTCCATTTATCTGTGACCCCATCATAATGGAACAACATCACTATGAATTTATTTGAAGGAAACTGGAAAACAAATTTGCATGAAATACCACCATCAATTAGTCTAGAAAGAAACACGTTGATAACTACCCAAATAACATATTACAACACACAAATTATTCAGTAACTAAACTCATTGATCCAATACCTTATGAACAATTTGATTCACATTCTCCTTATGTTTTATTCCAACTATAATGGAAAGAAAATTTTGTGGACTCTTTACTCGTGATTGTAGATGACGCAGCCCCTCCGCTACCCGCAGGTTGGAAGGTCCACACACACAGGATCTTCTCCTTTCTTTTGGCCTGAAGAGCTCTCGGAAATGGCTCCTCTATTTCCCTTTCGGGAAATCTGCACCCACAATTAACTTTGAGAAATTCCCCTTATACTTTGGGAGATCGGACTTCGCACTTTCGCGAATCCGGTAGTCAAGCGCCTTGTCTCTTATTATTCGAAACCCGAAAATGGTCAACACTTGACTTTTCCCTCACTAATTTCGGATCTCTCCTTATCGCGATTTCGGGGGTTGCGATGTTAAGCAACTCATCCCCTCGACTCCCGAAACCTGATTTTTCGAAACTTTGATGCGCTCGCGAGGTTGACCTTTCAACGAATCTTTATTCTGTCGGGACTTCAGATTTCATGATTTCGTGAACCCTGATGCAAAGATTTCGGGACTTCACTCCACGAAACCCCGAAATGGTCAATGGAATTTGACCTCTGCGTCGATAGTGCGCCACCTGTCCACCCTGCTGATTCTATGGCCCACACAATCCTTTCGCCCCTTCGGAACTTCATGTTTCGTGATTTCGCGAGTCCTGTGGAAAAGATTACGGGACTACAACCTACGAAACCCCGAAATAGAAATACACTTGCAAATCCAACAACCCCTGTTGGCTTAAATCTACGGTTCTTCCTCTCCTAAGCTTAAAACTTCGGGGATACTCACCGTAACTCCCCTGCTCATCCGTGAGATCTGACGGCTCACAGGACTTCACGAATTCTCCACAAAGAATTCTGACCGTCCGTTTCTTTTCCTTCACAAGGACTCTTGCAACTTTTTGGCAAGTGGTTTTCCTACGGTACTCAACTGCCTGCGACGCAAACTTGCAATGCCTTCTCACTGTTCCAATGCACAAACTTCCTGTGCTTCCTTCGACGATTTCAAGGCTTTATCCTTCCTGAGCTTTCTTATAACTCTGAGTCTTAAAGAAGACTCTTGCGCGCACTCCTTGCGGCAAGCTTCAAACACTACAAGTGTTGAACACCTTTGACTTTGCGCACTCCCTGCGGAAACAATCCTCCAACAACTTCTCAGGTCTTCCAAACCCTGAACTCAGCTTGGTCTGTGCACCCCTTGCACGACTCTAGTGCCTAACTACACTTTTGTGAGGATGAGAACAAAATCTAAACTATCTAAGCCTTCAGAGACACAACCCTAAATTCTTGTCAACGCACTCCTTGCGGACAACTTCTACTGCACTCCTTGCAGGAATCTTTGCTCAAATAGAGAAACAATTGAAACTCATTCCTACTTCCTCTCAGAATTCAAATTCAAAACATGAAATCATATACACAACATATAAAGCAAATGTATAATAGGAAGTAAACATCCATGAGCATAACATTCAACATCAATACACAGAGAACAAACACGACGCCATGAATTTGACTCAAGCTCTTTCTATTAATTCAAACCTCTGTACATGGGTGTTTTACATAGCTCTTTGCTCTCTTCTCTGTATACTCTATGCTCTTCATCCCCTCTCTTTTGTGTGTGCTCTATGCTCTTCTCTACTGTTACAATGATACAAGTGAGGGTGTCTATATCTGTTTTCCCTCCGGCTCTAAAACTGTCAAATCTAAACATTAAAATCTATCTACTTGCATTAACTATCATAAATGCCTCTATCTATTTTAGACGAGAGCGGGATGCTCAAAGTCTGATTACAATCAAGTGCGTTCCTTCTTAATTATTACTTCTATGTTTGGCGTATCCATCTCAAAATATTTTGAACAATTCGTCATGTGCCCAAAATGCGCTGGCGCTTGCCTCACGCACGCTTGACGTTGGCGATGCTCCTGCATCAGTAGAAAACAAAGGTGAAAAAAAAATGATAATCATGAATTTTATTAATGTCAAAACAATAAAAAACTGATGCAAAATTATCTTGCATTTGTTAAAACAAGATTAATTGGGGTTTACTTTTAGTCTCTCTCTCTCTCTCTCTCTCTCTCTCTCTGCATGACCATTAATCAAAGGACATGTCACATACAATCTTCTGACAATCTATGGGGCACCTTCCTTTGAGTTTTTCCTGGATTGTAGAATAATATTAGAGAATCCCCAACATCACATTTACAAATATCACATACAATATCAGTAAATCTCCTTCAGATATATGGTGTAATAACAACTTAACCCTAGATTGAACTTAAGCATGAATTGATACATTTTTTAAGGTAAAATAATAATGTTCTCTAAAGTCAGAATGCACACCCTTTCACCAGAGTCATTGATAATAACAAATATCCCAACCCTCCTTTTATTATAGTTAATGCATCTATGAACTCTAAACATGATGTTCCCTTTCAACCTGCATTTTTCTCTAATAAACTCTGTTATTTTATATAAGTTTAAAAGAACATATCTTAGACATTTTTCCTCGTGAAGTTATACCATTACTAGAACTATTCTATCTTTCTAGCAACCATCAAATGCTATTATTCTATTTGTGTGCAACAAAGGTTGTCTAATGTGTGAGTTAAACAAGGAAACATGCAAAACTGCTACAGATTTGAAAACTGCCCATTTTTCCAAAAATGGGGCTAATTCCAAAAGTTGAAACTATTCAAGGACTTGAGATAAGGAAATATTTCATCTAAGATTCGTGTTTGACAGTTTCCTTGAAGAAATCCCACGCAGAAGACTGCAATGGCGGCACATAAAACAAGTCTCCAATGGACTCATATTTTTATCTTCAATTGTGCCATTTTCTAGTGATTTCTTTGATCTCTAAATCTTCTTACACTGAAAATGTCTTACCTTGAACTCCATCGATGCCATAGCTAACACTGGTAAGCATCCTAAAGGAAATTCAAAATGTCAAAAGTTGATAATCTAGCCAACATATGAACAACAATTGTAACTTGAAAAAATATAGCATGACCAATTTTTATGAGAGACCTCAACACCAACATTAGTATACCATAAGAAATACTCTAAAACCATGTTAACATCCTAAGGCCAAGTTTTATCTTTCTTAGTATTCAAGTTCAGGTCAAGAAAGAAATCAACTATTTGTAGGTGCACATAATAGGGCAACCTATTGAATTGTATAGGGTAATTTTCATTCCTCGTAGAAGCCCATCAATGCCTTGATGAACTTTATGAAACATAAATGAATTAATTATACAAAAATAATTGTTATACATGGTAAACAAAATTCAATACAAATAAAAATTGTAAAACATTTTGTGTGATACATAGTTGAATTACTTACCTTGATGATTTCTATTATATTCCAACTTCCATAGGTGAGGTGCCATTCTTCGTGGTTTTATTGCAGTCTCATCTTTCCCATTGAAAATATTTTTTTTCAGTAGTTTGATACCTATGGTTCTTAAGGAGAAAGTGCATATAATCATGAAACAACTCATTTCCTAAACTTCTTGAACAATCATATTTCATCCTAGGACCACAAACTAGACATGCAAATTTACCCTTTGTTTGAAGACATGCAAGAGATGGATTAATGTGACTATTAGTTATATAACAAGGAATTAATATTTAAGAAACATACATAATATTTTCATAAAATTATATACTATTAAGGTGCAGTAGTGTGTTAGATACCACAAAAATGTGTTATCCTTAGGGCATCATGAATTGTCCATGTAAGTATTCCATGAAATTAAAATTGTTTTGGCCCTATTGGTCTAGAGACATCGTACATAGTGATTCCATCACATAAATTTCATAGCTCATTGATAAGAGGATCAATATATACATTCATATCTTTCACTTGGTACTTACCTAATTGGTTGAAAGTACATGTAATTACTACCTTGTATATGTATAAGAAATAATGCATCAAACAAGACAAACTAAATGGTGCTACGTTCAAGCAAATATTGTAAACAAATATCTGGGACAATAATTTCCAACATTGTGTGCTCCCTCTTTATTGACATCCAAGGAGGAAGGTTACCGTTTATAACAAAAATAGGCCACATTGAGTAAATATACTTGATCTCACCAAATGGATTGACACCATCAACTTGCAATGAAAGCCTAACATTACGAGGTTCTTATTTAAAAATTGTCCATCTTTCTTCAATGTTACTAAATGCAGAAGCATCTGTAGGAATTCGAAGAAAACCATCTTCACTTTTTTATCATGCATGGTAATCCATAAATTGTGTTATTATTTCACACCTGAACAATCACTGCAAACGTGGAATTATCTGAATATGACGAAGGCCCTTGTGATGAACCTTTTTTGTTAATTGATCGATTCAATATCTACTGATTTGACATTGTGGGCATTTTGTTTTCGAGGCATATTGTCCACAATATATAATATGATCATTAGGAAATCCATCAATAGCCCGATACTCCATTCCGATGTCTTTCATAATGGCATATAAATCTCGGTATGTGAGAGGTAGATTATTTGACAGTGGTAAGAAAAATTCACCTAACAATCTATAGCATAAAAAATAACTAGTTAAGTTAAATAATAGTAATAAAAAATATCACATCCTTAATTTATTAACATTAAATGACACTTTTATCCCCCATTCTTAGGTATAACTAAGAATATGATGTATCGAGGCCCTCAGGTTGCAGACATGGAGTACCGAGAGGTAGATGAGAAGGAAAGGGCCCCTATCATACCACACATCACCATCCAATCAATGGCAGCAACATCCACCACATCTAGCTTGGCCCACAGAGGAAAACAAGTCTTGCTTCATGAGGTAACAAGTTAAGTATCGTGGCAAGTTTCATTTTTATATTTGAAGCATTTGAACATGTTGCAAAGGATCCTTTCTTGATTTTGAAAACATTTGCTTGGAAATTATTCCTTTTTCCTATTTCACCTTGGTGAGTGCATGGTTTCCTCGTAAGTGGCCCCCCTCAGGGAAATTATTTCTATCGAGGGGTCTCCTTGAAGATTCATCGTACCATTCCCGCTCATACTTGCCACCTTCCATCACTTCTTCCCTTTTGTTTCCCCATATTTTAGGTTTCTGGGCTTATTGACCCAAAAAGGGCATGCACCTCATTTGATGGGAAGAAGAGGCCATTAGGCTCAGAGGTGCCCTTGCAAAAACATCATGAAACAAAATCTCTCCTTGGGATCTCAAGAGAAATGAAACACTTCTCAAAAAAGTAAAGGGCCCATAAAATAAATAACTAATTAATTAATAACACTTTCCAAGGTAGAGTGTGTGTGGGGTTATGCATTTCCTTTTTAGTGCCCCTTATTGTCTTGAACTTGGAAAGGCATGTGAATCAAGGTAGAGTGTATGTGGGATATGCATTTCCTTTTTAGTCCCCCTTATTGTCTTCAAATTGGTCACACATGCAAAATAAATGGCTAATAAAGGGCTTGGAATAAAATATGCTTTGAAAAAAAAAATGAGAAAAAGGATGTGTCTAGCCCTCAAAAAAGGCGCCCATAAATGAGACAATGCGAGCCCTTGTATGCCATGAA
>JASDQU010277330.1:0-14540 GCA_032191745.1 Picea mariana | reverse complement strand
CCCACTATGGTAGTTAGATATAATAAATGGGTAGTTAGATATAATAAATGTAAGAGGACTTCTTAGAAGGTTCTACTTCTAGAAGATTCCTCCTCTAGAATGTTCTTAGGTGATGGTAGCACTATATAAATGGGTTTAAGAAATGTAATGGGATATGAAGATAATTATTGTATTGTGAGCTGTAGCTCAATAGGAGGAAGCCCCCTCGAAGAGGCAAGTGAACAGGAGAGGATCCCTTCCATAATAGGATCCATTGTATGGTGTTGCCCTACCTCAAGGGTTTTCTCTATTTCTTGTGTTCATGTTATGGTGAATGGTTTATGGTTTATTCTTGGTCTTATTGAAGTCTATTTGTAGATCTATTCAGGTTCTTAACACCTTTACTGTGGGAGGGAGTGCTAGCCTATAGNTATGGTTTATTCTTGGTTATTTCTGAAGTATATTTGCAGATCTGGTATAGGTACTTAACACAAGAACCAGCCATAGCTGCCACACAAGAACCAACTACAGCTGAAACACAAGAACCAGCCATAGCTGCCACACAAGAACCAACTACAGCTTAAACACAAGAACCAGCTGCTAGTACTGATACTGAGATACAGCTATCAAAGGTCCAGGGTGCTACAACATTACTTTCCTTACATCAAGAAGCTGAAACACAAGAATTAGTTGCCATTCCTGTAGTTGCTCCACAAGAACCAGCTAGTGAGGCTGTGACTGCTACACAAGAACCAGTCATCCCTCAACAAGAACCAACAATGTCCTCTGTCTTGCAAGAAAATGAGTTCCTAAAGTTTGAACTGGAAGCATACAAGCAAGAGCTAGCCATGGCAAAGGAAGCATATGAGAAGGAACGTAAATTGCACACCCTATCTCGCATAACAACCATGTCAGAGGGGACTACAACAGAGAGCCTGTGTAAAGAATATATGTGCAGTCAATGTGGGGATATCGACTATCAAGCAGGCTACAAAATAATTCAAATTCCAATACCAAGAACTCCCCCTGCACCTTCAACTTTTGCAGTCAAAGAAGAACATCCTATTGTTACACAAGAACCAGTAGGACCTCCCAAGATTAATACTGAGCCCTACCCTGCAACAAATGTCAAAACTGAAACCCCTGCTTTTGTTAATAAATCCATACAAACAGTGCCTACTGAGGAATCTGCCCCTCCCAGCCAGATCAATATCCACACTTTTGTGGAACAATCTACTCAGACCTTACCTCACCCCACTACTTGCAATGCTGAAACACAAACTCAACCATGGGATGAGAAAGCATTAATACAGAAATGGAAGAAAGAGTATGATGCTACACAGGCCAAAAGCCTGGAAGAGCACAGAAAAATCTAGATAAATCATACCTACTCAAATTGGGAAGCTTTAGAGAAGACACGTCAGGAAGCTCGTGCCCTTAAGAAACAGAACAAAGAGTTAAAAGGCAGATTGGCCCTGGTATTTGAATTGGCACAAAAGATATTAGCTACAAGGAAACCATCCTGCAATTACTCCTTGTTCCTTATGGAACGACTTACATGGTTTCAAATCAAATCAGTCACATAAGGCAGACCCCATGCAGTGCTACACCCAGCAAATTTTGTCAAAAACTTTGCAGAAGCCTCTGCTATGGATCAACACCTCCTCTGTGAGGCATATTTTCATAATGAGGCCATCCCCGAGAACAGGCAGTTGAACCTTAACCCTCTTGTCGGGGACATCCAAATTCAGGCATTCACCTCCTTTCTCCACAATCAGATTATATGGCAAGATGACTTCCTGGCTGCTAAGCACAATGAAGATAACCGCCTTCTCTGGATAAGACCATAACCACAAAATGTAGCCACCTTTGTTACATAATACTATCAGTTTTTAAAGAAACCAGGGATGGCTGAACACGTTCAGCAACTACAATCAACAGGGCTTCACGATTGTCAGCACTTCATCAGATCCACAGAGATCTCTTCCATCTAGGAAAACAACTTGTTTTGGAAGCAATCCACTGAGAAAAGACAGGAACACAATCCTTTTAGCCCTACTAATGTCGAGATAGAAATCTCCAGGGTACCTAACTACATCCAGTGTGTTCAGCAATTTGCTGAAAGATGATAGGGTACTGGTTTTATTTTCCTATCCTCTGGTTTCCAATAGAGAGATATCAAATCCATTATAAGTTGCCTAAGAAGACAGAAACAGTAGCTTGGAAAAGGTTACAACGTGTCCAAGGGTTCAGAGCTCCAACAGATAGTACCTCCCACAGCTAGTGCTTGAGTAACTTGCAAGCTCAGAGTCAGTATTCAGACTTTGATTCAGAGTGAAATTGCCTGAGGACATCCAACATTTTAAGTTGGGGGGGATGTTAGGACCACACAATGTATCTTTTTTCCACCATTACACTTTTGTCCACTCACATTTAAACTCATATTATCACTTTATCCTATCTTTCCAAAGGTATACAATGTCTCTTCTCTTTACTATACATTTAATCTGTTTTGCATATAATTTTACATCACTCTCGTACTTAACCATTGATTAGAAATGTATAAGTGCTGAAACAATTCGAACTACAGATTAGCATTGAGGCCTATTGCTGAAACAACAACTCAGAAGCTGTTACACAGTCCATGGTCAACGATGCTGAAACACAGATGCTATTACATAGTCCATGGTTGACGATGCTGAAACACAAAAGAAGCTATTACACAGTCCATGGTCAACGATGCTAAAACACAGAGGAAGTTGTTACACAGTCCGTGGTCGACGATGCTGAAACATAGAAGCTGTTACACAGTCTGTGGTCGACGATGCTAAAACACAGAAGAAGCTATTACACAGTACGTGGTTGACGATGCTGAAACACCGAAGTTGTTACACAGTCCGTGGTCAATGATGCTGAACAACAACTCACACAGATTGACTACACATTCAGAACGCAAATCCCATGGCTGAAATAGCCCACGATTTGTGATGCCGAAACAACATACAATAACAAGAAACAAATAAAGAGTTTTTACTCCAGTCGTAATAGCAACACCTCACTCAGCACTCGTAATAGCATTCTGTTGCGGAAGACTAGGAGACCCTATTCCAGTTTAGAAAGGCAATCTGACTAAGAATAGGATTTAGATATACACCTGTAATTTGTTGATCAATTGTATCCAAGGGATTTTCCTCTTTAAATAAGATGAAATCACCATTCGATAGCATCTCCAGTTTTTTTACTAAGAAGGTTTTACAGAGAAAGACATACTTCATTTTCAGATTGTAATATGATACATTGATAGATGAATAAAAGATTGTTTTGAGCATCCTTCTCTAGCCTCTTCATTTCAGGGGAATCTTGTGAGAAGGGAGGGCCCACCTTCTTCACAAGATTCACCCATTAGTTTTATAGTGTTTTAGTGTGATCTCTGTTTATTCCTTGATTAATTTTTGTCTTGCTGAAACACTACTTTAATGAATTCTTCTTTGTTGAAACACTACTGAACTCTGTCTTGTTAAAAACTTTGCTTTACTGAACGTTACATTGTTTTCATGTGGTTCATGCTTGGGTAACTGTTAATCATTTTAGTTAGCAATCATGTGTGATGAATTTACGAAAGCTTGATAATCAGAGACTGGTGCTGAAAGTTCCTTCTTAGGGAAGGAATTAGGGTCCTGTTCTCTGTTAGAAATAGTTAGCCTTCAATTATTTTCATGAGTGTGATAATCAGAGACTGGTGCTGAAGGTTCCTGCTTAGGGAAGGAATCAGGGTCCTGTTCTCTGTTAGAAATAGTTAGCCTTCAATTATTTTCATGAGTGTGCTAACCAGAGACTGGTGCTGAAGGTTCCTACTTTGGGAAGGAATTAGGGTCCTGTTCTCTATTAGATCTAGTTAGCCTACAATACATTAATGAGTTCATGAAAGTGTGTTAATCAGAAACAAGGTGCTGAAGTTTCCTACTTGGGAAATAGGGTCCTATTCTCTGGTTATAGAATAGTTGGTCTTTCTTGTTGCAGTATCTTGTTGTTACTTTAATGTAATCCGGGATTCTTCAGATTACTCATCTCTTTAAGCTCTACAATAGGTAGGTTGCTTTCCCGTAATTAAAGTCAGAACTTCAGTTGTTCAAGGCAAGTGTGATTAATATAGTTTTTACTATAACTCTAGGTTGCTTTTGAGATTGAGCATATATAGTGTGTGGTTACCTTTGAAATAAACAAACTTCCCTGGGTTGACAATTTATGTAGCACTTGATTGTTTAGATTAAATAAGCAATTATAGTGACCAACAGTAAGGAAATACATGCAATGGCATGTCATGGAAAGGAAATGCATTCCATGGCATGGCTTGGAAAGGCATGGCATGTCATGAAAAGGAAAGGAAAGGAAAGACAATGCATGTCATGGAATGGCATGGCAAGGAAAGGCATGGAATGGAAATGAAATACAAGGCATGGCATGGAAATTCATGGCATGTCAAGTCATTTCATGGCATGGCATGACAAGGTAATGAATTCAATGACATGTCATGGAAGGGAAATGAATGTCATGGCATGGCTTGCAAAGATAGGGGATGTCATGGAATGACATAGAATGTAAAGGCATGGCATGGAAAGGAAAGTCATGCAATGGAAAGGAAAGGAATGGAATGGTAAGGAAAGGCATGGCATGGAAAAAAAATACATGGCATGGAAAAGCAAGGCAAGGCAAGGCATGGAAAGACAAGGCATGGCATGGAAAGGAAAAAAATGCCATGGAAAGGAATGCAAAGGGATGGTAAGTTAAGGCATGGATTGACAAGACAATATATTGAATGTCATGGTATGGAAAGGCATTCCATGGCCTGGGAAGGCAAGGCATGACATGGGAACTCAAGGAAAGGAAAGGCATGGCATGTCATGGTATGGCATGTAAACTTTTTCACCTAGACTTAAAATGTCATAAAGACTTCAATGGATGGAAAGAAAGTTTGTGATATAAATTTAAGTCATATGTCCCTAGAAAAAATGTTTTTTATTTCTTGGGATGAGAAAAGTTTCTTTTTTTGTTGTTCTTGTTTCATTGCAATCCACATTTTGATTTGAATTTTTCCTTGCATAATGTTACAGAAAGTTATATTTATTGTTGTATATGTTAAAATGGGAAGCTACATGACAAGACATGCAAGCAAGGATTAGTCTATTTTAGATCATAGTGGTGTTCTAGGGATTCGTAAATGTAACAACCTATATTTTGGCATTGGAAGGTTAAAACTTTGATTTTGACTTTTATTAGTGATTCATTGATTAGTATTTGTTGGGTTTAGTTAAAATGATATAGACATTTGATATGCATATATTTGGACCTATTTATGTGTTGTGGGATATTATTTGTATTGTTATATGTTTATGATGATGATAGTTATGTGATTTGTTTAAACATGCAAATTGAAATGTGGAACTTTGGATCTTCATGCACTACCCATGTGTGGTATTTCTTTATTGTATACTACTAATTAAATATTTTGTTAAATTTTACTAGTTTTAGGGTCTTTAAGTCAAGTAACTAGTACTATATATAGAAAACTAATACAATTATGGTTCATGAACTTGAGTTTATTTTTCATTTAAAAACAAACATTTTTAAAAGATTAAGAATTTTCACTACCGATTGTAAAGTTTGAAAATTAATATATTTATCATTCATGGACTTGAGCTTATAAGTTTGTTTGCTTACAAGTTTGCAATATGTTTTTTTAATAAGTTAATTGTGTGTGTATAATGATGATGATGATGATGTTTTAGTAATTTTGAGGCATATTCTTTTTTATATCATAAATTCCTTGAAAGTAGTACTTTAAGGTGGACTCAAATGTCATCCATAAACTTTGAGTGATTTGGTGCCTTGTCCATCGACCATCTGCATCCAACAAGTGCACCCATGAAATTAGTTTAACTTTACCAATGTTGAAGGAAATGCATGCCCTACTGATATAGAAAATCCTTAGACACCACTTGTTTCTTTACTTATATACATGTAGTATCTAACTCGATCCAGAATAATTTACTGATAGCATTGGGGTGGTTCGCATAATTTTCATGATGTGCTTTTTACCCAAAAACTCATAAAATGAAGTTTAGATTTTCTTAATGATAATATGAAAATAAAAGAACACAAATTACATACTTTTGTTTCAACTTTAAGTTCCCTTTAATCCAATGAAAATTTCCTTCATCATCTCCAATATAAAAACTTGCATGTAAAATGACTCACATATGCCAATTTAATAAATTTTATTAACTTCCATTAGTCAAAACAATAAAATAATTTCAGCATTGAAATCCTTGAGAAATTATAAGAATTGTGACAATAAAGTCGACCAATTTCCAAACTGGATCAATTTCACCCTCTTTGGTATGTAAAGCAATGCATTAAATGCTCATTAATGGAAAATTGAGATTAGATTGTAAAAAATTATCTCAAATCAAAAAATAGACCTCAAATTCATGATCCTTGCAAAAAATCATGAAAAATGAGTATAAACATGCCTAGGTGTTGTCATTATACCTCATGGCATGCTTTTCCATTCAATGCCAAACTAGCTTGTACTATGCACGTACTTCGGACAAATCCATATTATAATGTAACAAGGGATTTGTGAAACTTTTGGGATCCATGCAAAATGGAATTCGTTCAAACCTTGGGATGTGTTTCCATGCGTTGGGATCCATGCCCAATATATATGACCCAAGCTTCCAATTTTCGTTCGCATTAGCTTGCTACTTAACTCTATTTTGGGATGAATCCCGTAATAATTTGGTTCATTAAAACAATTGTTAAAACCATTTCTAAATATGGAGGAGGTCCATGGATCTATTCCCGTGATCCTCTATTTGGTTAACATATTATTTGTTTTGTTATATATGTTGTTATATATATGTGTGTGTGTGTTGGTTGTTGCATGGTATATGATATATACCATATATAATATATCATATATACATTTAAACCCATCAAAAATATTTATCATCCCCTTCGTGACTATCACATGGTTGTGTAGTACAGTGTATGGAATAGGGGTTGGGGCTATCCCTCGACCCCCTTTTCCCCCCAAATGAACTATTACATGACCTTAAATAAAATTTAAAACATACATATGTTAAGAACCAAGTGGTGGTGCATTGGTAGTCGGGTTTTGTTAAGACCTTTTGGTGGTTATGGAGGTCATGGGTTCAACCCCCATTGGCTCCATGATTTTACACAACCTTAACCAACATTGGCCAATGTGAGGATTCCACATGGCGGCCTCTCATTGGATCGTACATGCCACTTGTCATCATATGATTGGACCACGTGTGCACCTGTAATTCGTTCACCTATAATTCATCCACCTGGAGGTATAATCTACCCAATAAACTATCAATAACCATGTGCCATGTATCACCCTTGCAGTGGTGACACGTGTCACCTATTTTTCCCATGTACTTTTACCTTCGACCTGGTTGACCCAAACTTTGACTGCTAATAAATTTTTCATATGAACTCAGTTTGACTTATCATTTGCACCGTTGGAAAGATGATGATGTGTTCAATGCAATGATGTCATTTTTGGGATGATTTGAGATGGTACAATTTTGAGCATTTATCAATCACTTGGGACCTTTGTGAGGGTTCTAGATCCTCTTAGACCTCTGTGAGGATTCCTTAGATCCTCATGGATGATACCTTCCCACTGAAAAAAATTTGGACCTTCAAAAGTATAGACTTTCAACAACTTAGTGATGATAATTCACTCTTCCATTTTGTTGATTCTTTTGGAATTTATTCTTCATCTTGGGTCTTCAATATTAGGTACTAGATTAACGAAATTTTGTCTTCTTCTCTCGAATATAGCTCTGACTCAGGCCTATGACATTGTCATGAATAACTCTAATTATGGCTCATAGATTCCCTGACAACAAAACTCTTGTTCATTGAATCTGTGTTATACTTGTATTTTGTATTTCAACATCCATTTCCATCTCCTGTTGTTGAATATAGTCCATCTCATCCAATATGAAACCAATTAAAATGTTTATCTATGCCTTTCCCTTTTTGACTCTTTGTTCTTGTATTGTTGACATATCTGTAGGATTCCATGAATGAATACTTTATCCATTGTCACTTCTACCTTGAAAAAAATTATTCTTTTACTGTTATCATATGTACTTGATCACTTATATTCAAGGCATACATACACAAGAACATGAAATAGTATTTTCAAATATNTCTACATGTTCCAAATACTTGCATCCTTATGTTCCTTCACTTTCGGTTCTTCAAAATCAAGAATGTTGTCTTAGACAATTCGATTCATATGTATCCCTTTAGTTGATTACAATACAATGAAATTGTCCATACTGTTGTCTAAAGGATTAAAAATATTTACAACGATATTTCTCTCACTGTAAAACAATATGTATAGGTGGCTATATAGAAATATCTCTAACAAGATTCCTCTCACACTATAATAAAGTATAAGGTGGCTATCTAAAAATATCTCTAACGATATTCCTCTCACTCTCAAAATCATATAAGGTGGAAATATAGTAACTTTATTACAAAATTCATATCACTCATACAAGGTGGAAATATAGAAATTTTGCAGATTCGTTCTCACTCTTATAATTTACAATGAGTGGCTTAAAATCCTTCTAACATACTTTACAAGATTTACACATATGCATATTACATTTACAAATATACATATTTACAAACTTTTAAATATGGTTTAATTTATGGACCCATTCTTCCCATTTTACTAGGAGGAGCCTTGCAACTTCTGACCTCTGATAATTTCTCTGACAATGATGTTGAATCTAACATTGAATTGGATGCAGGATGTGATGTTGAGTACAAGTAACCATTATAACATACTATAGGTCTTCTCAGTAACCTGCATAACATGTCCTTGCACATACCAAGTACTATTGTTGTGTCTAGGGAAGGTTCTCTTGAGTACACTAGTACCTGACCATTCCGGAATGTAACTATATAACCATCATATTCAAATGATGCAAATGAGAGTAGGTTTACCTTTAAGTATGGAACATACAACATCTGTTTGATTCCCATAAATCCTCCTGAATCGAGTTGCAATATTGCATATCCATACCATTTTATTACTTGTCCTCTTTTGGTTCCAGATCCCACATAACAGTCTGTGTCAAACTTTGAGAAAGTTAAAAAAATTGATCTCATCCTGGTCATGTGGCTAGATGAGCCACTGTCCATGAACCATTCTTTGATGTCTTTATATATCACTTTTCCAAGACCAACCATCAGGAAGTATTCTTTCCCAAGCATTTTAGTAAGATCATTGACTTCATATGGAGTTGTTTCTTGTATTCTCGCAAGTGTCTCTACATATTTCTTGTTCTTTGTTGGACTTAAGTGCAGTTAAAGTGTCCAACACTTCTCAATTTTGTGTCAACTCTTACCACAATAAGAGTAGAATGTCTTGTTCCACGATCCCTTTTTATCACTCCTCCTTTTGATCTGACTTGAGAAATGATTATCCTTCTTCTTGGAGGTATTTACTTGAACAAACTGTCTTCTTCAACACTTCTCCACATCATGGTTGCTAGTTCCATAGGAAGCACATGGATAACTAGACCAGTCACCAGTGGGAAAAGTATTCATTCCTTCTCTTGTAGCATGCACATATTTCCCTAAGGATGGCTTACACATGTTACTCTTCTCTGGACTAGAAGGTAAGGTCAATTGTTTATGTAGGAATTCTTCATATGAAGTTTTCTTTTCTTCAAAAACCCTTGATCATTCTCAATCTTGATGGGAGAAATAATAATATGAAGAGTCTTCCTTCTGGATCATGTTCTTGGGGGGAGATAGTCTCTCTTGCAGTGGAGACTTCTCATTCCCTGCTTGTCCAACTTTACCGATTGATCATGTTGGCCAATATCTATAACTTTCTTTCTAATTCATGAAAAATACTCATGTGGAAATCTTCATGACATAACAATTTATCTTGAAGCCTTTTCTTCTCTTCCGTGAGAGATTGAAATTGCATTATTAGCTTAGAATTCTACTTCTGGATTTTTCGATTCATGTTCTTTTGTAGATTCAATTTCATGAGAAATTTAATCATCTTGTTTTCTTGATAAGAGTCTTCAAAATCTTCACCAACTGAACTCTTAGATCTCACGTTACATCAACAGCTTTCAACACATGCCAAAACTAGCTCTGATACCACTTGATCCGAAAACTCCTTAGACACCACTTATTTATTTACTTATATACATGCGGTATCTAACTTGATCCAGAATAATTTACTAATCGTATTGGGGTGGTTTGTAGAATTATGATGATGTGTTTTTTACCCAAAAACACATAAAATGAATATCATCTTTGCTTAATGATGATATGGCACAACATAAAATAAAATAAATTAAATTACATACTTTTGTTTCATCTTTAAGTTCCCTTTAATCCAATAAAAATTTCCTTCATCATCTCCAATATAAAAAATCGCATGTAAACTGACTCACATATGCCAATTTAATGGATGCTCTTAAATTCCATTACTCAAAATAAGAAAATAACTTGACCAACTGAACTCTTGGATCTCATGTCACATCAACAACTTGCAACACATGCCAAAAATATCTCTAATACCACTTGATCCTGAAAATCCTTAGACACCACTTATTTCTTGACTTATACATGCAATATTTAACTTGATCCAGAATAATTTACTGATCGTATTGGAGTGGTTTGCAGAATTCTGATGATGTGCCTTTTACCCAAAAACTCATAAACTAAATATTATTTTTTATTAATGATATGACACAACATAAAATAAAAGAACTCAAATTACATACTTTTGATTCATCTTTAAGTTCCTTTTAATCCAATGGAAATTTCCTTCATCATCTCCAATATAAAAAATCGCACGTAAAATGACTCACATATGCCAATTTAATGGATTCTCTAAAATTCCATTACTCAAAACAAGAAAATAACGTCACCATTGAAATCCCTGCAAAATTCTGAGAATTTTGATTATAAAGTCGACCAATTTCCAAACTTGCTTAATTTCACCCTCTTTGGTACGCAAAACAATGCATTAAATATTCATTAATGGAAAATTTAGATAATATTGTTATAAATGACCTAAAATCATGAAATACACCTAAAATTCATTATCCTTGAGAAAAATCATGAAAAATGAGTATAAACATGCCTAGGTGTTGTCATTATACCTCATGGCACACTTTTCTACACAATGTTGAACTAGCTTGTACTCTACATGTACTTCGAGACAAATCCGTACTATTTTGTACCACGATATTTTCACAAGTTTCTGGATCCATGCACACTATAATGCATGCAAAACTAGGGATGTGTGTCCATGAGTTGGGATCTATGCAAAATATACAGGGCGCGAGCTTCCATCTTTCATTTGCATTAGCTAGCAATTTATAAATATTTTGGGAGGAATCCCATAATAACTAGGTTCATTGGCACAATGGTTAAAACCATTGATAAATATGGAGGAGGTATGGGGTTCTATTCCTACGATCCTCTCTTTGGTTATCATATTCATTTTTTTGTTATATATGTGGTTATATATATTTCTTGGTTGTTGCATAGTATATGATATATACCATATATAATATATGGTATATACATTTAAACATGTCAGAATTATTTATCAGCCCCTCCATAACTATGACATGGTTGTATGGTATACTGTATGGACCAGGGGCTCGGGGATAGCCTTGACCCCCTTTTCCCCCAAATGAACTATCACATGAATTTAAATAAATTTTAAAACATACATCTGTTAAGAACCATGTGGTGACGCGTTGATAGTAGGATTTTGTTAAGACCTTTGGGTGGTTATGGATGTCATAGGTCAGACCCTCGTCAACTCCATAATTTTACACAACCTTAACCAGTACAAGCCAATGGGAGGTTTCCATGTGGCAACCTCTCATTGGCCTGTACATTCCACTTGTCTTCATATGACTAGACCACACATGCACCTGCAATTTGTCCACCTATAGGTACAATATGCTTAGTTAGCTGCCAATAACAATGTGCGACGTGTCACCCTTGCAGTGGTGACATGTGTCACCTATTTTTTCCCATGTACTTTGACATTTCACCTGGTTGAATTTAACTTTTACTGCTTATAAATTTTGCATACGAAATCCATTTGAGTTTTTGTTTGCGATGTTGAAAATATGATGACAAGCTCTATGAAATGATGTCATTTTCACAATGAATTGAGATGGTCAAATTTTGAGCATTTATGGATCCCCTGAAACCTCTGTCAGTATTCTGGATCCTTTTAGACTTTTGTGATCATTCCTTATATCCTCTTGGATAACCTACCCATAAATTTAGGTAATGAGAACCATTAATTTCTTATGGACTTATCACTTAGCAATATTTTCCACCATAAGAGATTCGTTAATGCATAACGCAATTATTTATAATCACTTTAGAAAAAAATAATACATCCATACACATAAAATTCATACACATTGAAATTCTTACATTCATCAACATAAAATGAAGAAAAAATGAGATTCATACACTTTATTAACAGGTTAGAGGATCATTACATTTCTCCTTCAATGTCGACTATAGCTTCACACTCTTTTGTGTCTATTTGTTCTTGATCAAATGTTTGTTGTTCTAAATCCATCATAAGTTTTTCATATTGAGTTGTATCTGGCTCATATTATTTTTCTTCAGTTTTTGAAGAGTTATTGTTACCCTCCCTTGAAAAAAAATTGTTCCTTTTACTAGATGATGCAGACCCCCTTCCTTCCTAAGGGCTGCATGACCTCCCGGTCTAGGATCGATCAAGAATTCGAGTCCTATTGACTCTTTGGGCCTCTGCTAGACCCAAAAATCACTTACACATTTCCTTTCTCAAATGGCGTCAGTTGTATGCAACCCACGGGCCTTCCCCTGGGCGTTGTTCATGTCTCAACGCCAAATGGGCGCTAGCTCCTTCCTGCTAGGCCCTTTCTCCCTTATGCCCTCAGCTATGACCACGCACTTAGAATGGAAATCGCATCGTGAATTCATGTCTCGTGACTTTGGGAGGACTGATATCTCTATTTCCCTGACAACCTAAATCACGATAACTTGAGATCTATGGCCCAAATCTTCCCTTGATCAATGGCTATGATCAAGTCGGCGTTTCACGTTTCGTTACTTCATGTCTCGTGACTCTGGGAGGACTACTACCTCTATTTCTCCAACAACTGAAATCACAATGATCCAAGATCTATGATCTATATCTACCCTTGATCAACGAATGTGATCAATTCGGCGTTTCACATTTCGTGACTTTGCATTTCATTAAATCGAGAGGTTTGTCACCTCGAGTCTCCCGATCCCCAAAATGTCGATATTTCACCCTGGACGCCAACGGTCTTGATCTCCCCTTAACCTAATGTCTCAGATTCAGTCGTGGGTTTAGGTTTTGCAAATCCTTGGTGCTCTGCTCCTTTGACTCCTTCAGAGTACGAGTTAGTGAAACACTGATCGTTCACCACACGTCCTTCCTGATGGATGGTTCTGATTCTTTAGTGTTCATATCGAACGTCTGAATCCTCTCCTCCTTCTCGCTTGTGTTTTCCGTGGACTTAGAAGATATCTAAGTGCTCAAAGGTTTTGAATATTTTCCCCTTCAACACTCAGTCGAACCTTGGATCTATGCACCCCTCGCAACAGACCTTTACGCAAGAGTTTAAGTTCTCGTGGATGATTGTGCACACCTTGCACTAGTCTCTTTGCACTCCTTGCAAAGGGGAATTTTTGTATCTCCTCTTCTGAGCTTCGGAACTAAAACTGGTTCCGCCAACGCACTCCTTGTGTTCTGTATGGACACCTTTCACTACTTCAACATAAGAGAAACAATTGAAACTTATCTTAACATCCACAGTTCCATCCACTCACAATGGAAATCACTCATTCACTCATGAAAGCATAAAAACATAGAATTTCTAACATTATCCACACCACACCTTGGATCAATTTTCCTCTGTTCTATTCAGAAGTGAAAATGGTTGCAAATGTAAATCAAAAACTAAAAACTGTAAAAACTTAGAATCCTCCTATGAATTGGATTTTACTTGTAGCTATCTACAATCATCTTACAATTGTATGCATCTACCAACCGACTCACCTCATTTGAGATTACAACGAATATTTTTAACTCATAGGGTTCTTAGGGTCCCCCTGAATACATGTCTACTCTAATACTATCCTAACAACTATCTAGATCAGTCACATTCCAGAGCCACAGTGGAAACTCCCACTTCACTCCAAGCGTGCCTCCAAAATTTTCCGACCTGATTTCGCGCATGTCTCAAGGGATTAATTCCGACGTTGAGTTAAGGAACCTTCAAAATGTCTATTGTAACTACCAGCATTGAGCTCTTGTATAGATTCCTAGACACTAATGGGTCTTGCTCCACGCAAATGATAGTGATGCTTTTGCATCATACTCCCCTTGACAATAAATCATGGACTCTTGTCCATGAGCTCCTTCATTG
>JASDQU010277328.1:0-11137 GCA_032191745.1 Picea mariana | reverse complement strand
TCATATCAATGATCCATCTTTATCAATTGGTTTCCACTTGGACATATATCATTCTCATCAAGGGCATCATATCAATCAATTACTTGACATCAATCAATGACATCAATCAAACCAAACCATTTACATCAATGACATATGATCCAACAATCTCCTAAATAATCAAACCATTGGCATCAATGACAACATCATCCAACAAAGAATTATGTGATAAATGAATTAGAACTTGTTGTAGTAGTGCAAGCGATGAGAATTTGGAGAGATTACTTGGTCGGAAGAAAGTTTGAACTGAAGAGAAACCACAATGGACTTCAACATATATTTATGCAAATTAATTTGAATGCTAGATAGAGAAGATGGTCAAAATTATTGAGTGAGCATGATTTCAACATAATATATATTAAATGAATGTTAAACAAGGCAGTGGCTTCCTTGAGTAGAAGACCTCATATCTTCTCATTTTTACCTTTACAAATGAATCTTAGAGAAAATAAATCAAAATTACAAGGAAATGACACATGGTATGCAGAAGTAAAGACAAAATTAGAAAATGAAGCAATGATAATTCCCAAGTATGAGGGATATGCTTGGAATAATGATGGATTATTGAGATTTCATAGAAGGATTTATGTACCTCCAAATGAAAAAAATTATAAATTGATACTCAGGAAAGCACACATGACAATATATATGGTTCATCCTAGTGTTAAAAGGATGTATGTGGATGTAAAATCGTTATTCTTTTTTAGTGGAATGAATATTTGTGTAGTAGAATACATGGCTATATGCCTATAATGTCAACAAGTAAAGGTGGAGCATTGACATTTAGTAGCATGTGCAATACTAGAATCGAAATGGGAAGTCCTTTCAATGGACTTCATAATGGGATTACCTATGATATCAAGGAGACATGATTCAATAATAGTAGTAGTGGATACTTTGACAAAGAGTGCGCATTTTATTCCAGTAAAGAATACCTATCAATCACTTGAAATAATAAGAATTTTTGTAAATGAGATAGTGAGATTACATGGAATTCTGAAATAACATAATTTTGGATAGAAGTTCAATATTTATGGAAAGGTTTTGGACTATTTTTCAAAAAGCCTTGGGAACATAACTTAATTTTAGTGCAGAATATCATCCTAAAACAAATGGACAGACAAAAAGAGTAAAATAGGTATTAGAGGGTATGTTGCATATGTATGTAATGGACAAGCATAATCGTGGGGAAGAGTATTTACCTTTTGTGGAATTTTCATATAAGAATAGTTATTGGAGTTCAATAAAGATGGCACCTTTCAAGTTTTTGTATGGTAGGCCTATAAAATTCCTCTTAGCTGGGAAAGACTTGAAGGTGGATTTATGGTTGGACTTGAAATGATTCAAGAAATGGAAGAGAAAATGAAAACAATCAAGAAAAGATCAAAATAAGATCAAAATAGATAGAAAGTTATGTGGATACACATAGAATATATAGAAGTTATAAAAAAGGAGATAAAGTGTATTTGTGAGTTACATAGAAAAAAACTTCAATTAAATTTGGCAAGGAAGCCAAGTTGTCACCATTATATGTGGGGCCATTTAAGATCACTAAATTATTAGGAATGGTCGTTTTGTTGGGTATGTGTTATATTCTTTGTATGTGTGTGTGTGGGTGCGTCAGGTTCGACAACTGCGTCTGACGATCCCGGTTTTTGCTATTTTTAGCGGATTTTTCTATTTTTAGCGGTTTTGTAAATTGATCCTGAAATAAGGGATTAGGGTTTTGGTATCTACGGAATACCTAAAAACATTGTATATATTGTATGGTGAGTGGTGAAATTCGATATAATGAATATAAGAAAGGTTTTCCCGGTTGAGGGTTTCCAGTATAAAATCTCTGTGTATGAGCCATTGATTAATTTCTGTCTTGCTTAAGAATCTATATGCATTGCTTTACTTCGTAGGTTTAAAACTTACACGTTTATCATCTTGCATTTCCATCATCTCTAGATCATATGCATGATCTTGTTCATGTGTCTTCTTTACATCATTACATTTCATATCCTTCTCATGTTATTAATCTGAGTCAATTCTAGATGCCAAATGAGGGGCCTTGAAGACTAAAATAATTTGCATACTGGAATAGTGAACTCAACAACTTCAATTTCATTTGGT
This sequence comes from Picea mariana, assembly GCA_032191745.1. Classification (NCBI taxonomy): domain Eukaryota; kingdom Viridiplantae; phylum Streptophyta; class Pinopsida; order Pinales; family Pinaceae; genus Picea; species Picea mariana. The sequence continues at coordinate 8,980 of JASDQU010277328.1, read as the reverse complement.
CAAGCAGGTAAAGGTCTAGTGGGATAGTTATAGTCCTAGTTTGGATACTTGGGAGGACATGACTATTTATTTTAGAAATTTTGGATAGAGTTTTTTTGAAGAGGGGGGTGTATGTAGTGCCCTAATTTCCTTTGAATCTATTTGACTTATATGTTGTTATTATTTTAGAGCATTATAGTTACAAGAATGACCCATTTGGTTGATAGATACATTTATGGATGATGTGATCTAGAATTTTGATTTGATAGGGTTTGATTATTGCTTGATGCGTACATATATCTTTTATTATTTATGCTTTGATAACCTTGTGTTGCTATGGAATTTTGAAAACGAATACATGGTTACATGATGAAATCAATTATGTTATATGATGCCACTAATGGTTTGTCAAGTGTGAAAGGAAGAACCACAAGTGTATATGGGCTCCAGATTGATTTAGGTATGTGGACCTAGGATAGGTTTGGATTATGTATGATTGACATGTATATGACATTGTTTATTGTTAATTCATGACTATTAGGCAGTTCTATTTGATAAGTTTTTCTCTAGATGTGTGCAAAGATAGGGAAACATTTTCCAAATAATATTACACATGGATAGAGGGTTTATGAAAAATTGGGACATGATGAGTACCATTAGGAAAAGGAGGTCTAGGTTACTTATTCCTTCCTACTAGCCTTCATGTCATGTAAAGGGTTGAAAAACATATGTTCTATGTTTTTTCCTAGAGGATATATATTTTCGTAGGGGTAGGCAACATATTCAGTCACCTACAGGGTCTTGTTGAGGGGTGTGCAATAAGGTGTCAATCCTTATTCCTTAGTGACCATTAGTCTCTCACTAGTGGTGAATGAGTTGGGTTAGTTAAGTCCCAACCATGACACTTCCCCCCACCATTGAAAAATGATACTTGAAGAGCATGCCTGAACATGGCACCCTTGGTACATATAGTAGGTAACATTTCAAGGGCATGTAGGGGCACGACACCCTTGGTGTCATGCACTTGAATATTTGTAGAGCTTATGTATAGGACTTAGTGCAAGCTACTTGAAGAGTTGTTCTGATCATGTTTAACTCTTGGTATTGAATACTTGAAGGCTCCAAGTTAACTTGGTCTCACCCTTGGTATTGACTTTGATTCAATTTATTTATACTTTAGCGAAAAGTAGCCTTTCGAATATTCATTTTATTTTAGCATGGGAAATCAAATGAACTTGCATAAGTAGTTTGATTGATCATATAGAATTATGCACATTTTGTAAAAAGGTAATATAACTTACTTTTATTGGAAATGGAAATGCATTTAGAAAAAGAGTGAGTTAAATATAAAGAAAGTGATTTCATTTAAATAGAAAATAACAATTTCATCTGCACTCATTCAATGAGAAAAAATAAAATGGACCTAGGGAACTAAGAGTAAAAATACGAGAAGAGGTTGGGATGTGATGACTAATATCTATTTTTCATTTTAAATAAAAGAATTACTTGTGCATGGAGTGTGGGTGAATAATATGCAATCAATAATTAAAATAATTAGTACTTTTCATGAGATGGACAAATGGCATGAGCCTCAAAGGATATATAAGAAAGTAGGAATGATCTTGATAGCTCACCTTCTTGCACCCTAATGTTGGATGGATGTTGTAATGCTCAAAATTTTCTTGGTGAGTTGGTGTTGAGTTTGGTCTCAAGAATGTTCTAGTACCACAGAGGTGGGGACCTCAAATGCTCTAGAGGAGCCACACATTCTACGTGCTATTTGTGTACTCTTCTCATACAACCCATTGCAACTCTAGGGCCCCTATGAAAGAAGAGTACCCATTTTGGAGTTGTTAGGATGGTCAGCCGATAAGAAAATTATATATTTGGAAAAGGATAATTGGATATTATACTTGGAGCAAGCTTGGAATTGAAGAATCATCAAGGAGGATCTTTTACAACCTTCTAAAAATTGTGAATGATTTCTTAATAAAAAATTTAGAAAGCAAATTTCAAATTATTTTTCCATATGGACTTATTTGGCCATAATATTCCTTAGGGAAAATAGTGGTGAGGATGTGATTCTCATTTAAGAAACTTGTTTTCACATCCTATCGTGGCCTATCCACTACTTCCCAACTCAAAATTTGGGTTTTGAAGGAAAGTTTTCTAGGTTTTCCACCTAACAAGAAATGTAATAATTATTTTTGTATGGAATGTGTTGAATCTCTTTTAATATACCCTTGAATTTCTTTTGCATTCGATCCAAACCCTATCTAGTACTCGAAGAGGATTTTGATTGCATTGGAAACAATTATAAAGTTATATTCTTGATTGATTTTTACTAGATTGTTGTATATTACTTGTTGTTGAATGCATCTTTATGAAGGACCATCAAGATATTTGGAGCCTTATTAAGCTGAAAAAGTATTAATTTATACTACATTTTATATATTTGAGGAAGTTTTAGATATTTGAAAGAGTTTTGTTACCTCGGTTAAGGGAATGATAGTTCCTTGTAGATAACATTTTCAATACTACCATAAAGAGTAGCAAAGGACCATTGGAGGACTAGCAGAGGCATAATCATTGTCGTCTAAATATTTGTCTCAATTAAATAGGTAATTGAGCCAACCTGTTACTTGTTACTTATTCCTTAGTTGTGATTGAAGTGTTCAAGTGAAATTGGTTTATTCATAAGCATAGTGCTAGTATTGTGAATTTGAGAATATATAATCATACATAGCTTTATATCAAAAAAAAATTATTGTTGAAATCAATCTTATTCTTGAGTTATTATTATTAATCCCCATGGAGTTATGAGTGGATTATATGACCAAGGGATCAAATTGATGAGTTATTATTAGAGTGAATCTTAATTGCAAATGTTGTATTTTATGTTGTTACTCTTATTACTATATTGATTTTGTATTAAAAAATATATTTCCGCTTTTGCACACTGCATTCTTTGTTTTAAGATAATTTCTAGAAAGAGTGTTACATTCAAACCCTTTATTTCATTGCAGTTGAGCAACCAAACTAGAGGGGCAATATTATTGTGATGTTTTGATTAGTCTAGTTGTAAAATGTTTTGTCATATTTAATATACATAATATTGATTATAAGATTTTGTTTAATTTGTCTAATTGTTGTCTACTATTTTGCATATATCTACTCATATGGTAATGAAGGGATTCCTCCCCAGCTTGACATGAATATGGACAAGGTTGATGAGCCACCTAGAGATAAAATACTTGTCATGTGCCAAATGTGACTAGATCTCTAATATCATCACTATGTCACTAATTAGATGTGTATTTTGATGGATAGGTGTGGAGTCAAACTAGTTCAATCTAGAGTAATCAAGCAAGATCCTATGCTTGAAAGGATCTCTATGGGCCTTCCTCAAGATATGAAATTATTGTTTCAACATATTATTGGTATCCTTGAAGGATTGCATAGGGTTAGGACAGGGGATGAATAATCTATAATATGTGATCATCTATCTTTTTTTCTTCTATGTATTTTGATGATGAGACATCTAAGGATTCTCTTCATCCATGTTCTCCCCCACCTGCACCACCATTTTCTCCTACTACATCACACATTGTTCCACCCACCACACCACCTATGAATCCACCTACTACACCAGCTACAACTCCATCAACTAATATTCTTATTGGTCCACCTTCTACACTAGCCAATGATCATGTTGTGACCCTAACTACATCGACTCATTAAATCTTGGATATCTTTTTTCCAGGAAAAAAAAACACATATTTCTATATTGAGATGAAAAAAATATACATGTGTTATGTCATATTGAGACTCTAAAAAAATATCAAAAGCCTTTATCTTATGCAATCCTATAGGATTTCCTAGACACTAAATGAACTACCTCCTTCTAACATACTTCAAGTTTTACAATTAGACTCTTAAACATGGAAATTTTACAACATAATTGCTTCCAAAACAATGATCCAACATACATCACTACAATAAATTCATTAGAAATAGATTGAGTAGAAGATGTAGATTGGATATTTCCATCTGTTACTTCTACTAGCTCCATCAATCCCTCTTGCATCCTTAGTGCTTCCATGGAAATACATCAACCTTCATATTTAGGTCCTTATAGACATGATGAAATGATAATGAAGTGAATTTTTCCTTTCCTATCCGAGTCTATCCATTAATGGTACTAGCAACAATTTTTTCTGAATGAAATTTCCATTTACCCACTTCACAATCAGTTTGAGTCTCGTATCACCTCTAGACAATTTGAACCTTTATGTATTTCTATTTTCTAAGTCAACCAAAGAGAAAAAATTTATACTCTACTATTGTATCTCTCCTATAACTACTTTGATACTAATATCATAATCATCTCTTAAAAATATGGTGTCTCCTACTCCACAATTGTTGAATAACCTTGACAAACCCCATATAAATAAGTCCACACTATTGTTTTATCTATATCTAGAGCTTTTAGTATTCTTTATTTATTTTCCTTCAAAGGTTTCCATATCACTCCATATTCATATCTAATATAGTGACAAACTTGAATATGAATGAGATCTTTGTTTTTTAATGTCTTTTCATTTCTTGCTAGCCAAATTTCCCAAATCATTGTACAAGGCAATGATTTATGGCTTCTAACATACCCATCCTTATGCTATTTCTCCTCACATTTATGTAATGTATTCCGTTTGCATTTACCTTGACCATCAATTAATTTCAAAGCCTCCTCCCATATTTCTTTTCTAAATGGGAAATGTACAAACAAATGATCAAACTACTACAATATAGGGCTATTGCTTTATTAGTTTGCATCACTATAGCCATGAAGCCCCTAAAATTATTTTTTGTTGGTGCACATTGGATTTTCACATTATGTTTGTGTGTCTTGTTAGTATCATTCTTGCATTGTATTTGTACCATAGCCGCAACACTATAAATATCAAAACATATGCTATTATCATTTTCATCAAGATTGTGTCATGTTATGTTGCATTGAGTGTATGTGTTGTCTTGGTGTCAATTGTGCATCACATGAAATGATCTCGCATTTATTGTGTCATTTTATCATCTCTTAGCATCAAAATAACATCGTGTTCATAGCCATATAGTGTCCTATTAACAACATCATGAAGTCCATGATAAAGAAACTAGTTTTTTGTGAAATTGTTGTCATATGTGCACACAACTTTGATGTCATTCATGTTAACGGGTTCCAATTAATCATTGACAAGAGTGCACTATGCAGAGCCTGATGTGAAGGATAATATGTTAATTCTAAGGGAATGTTATAACCTAATGTGAAGAATCATAAGCCTACTGTGAAGGTTTTAGTTTTTGAGGGAAAATGGAGGAGAGAAAACAAATAAAACAGGAAGGAGACATTTAGAGGAAACAATAATACCATATCTTACACATTTTTATACAATCAAATAACATCACACTTGGTGCACCAAGTGTATTACAATGAGGGATAATATATACATTTCTATGAAAATATGTTGTGATTCTACTCCATGAAATAAAATTACAACTGAGAAATTAGGAAAACATACATATTCTCCATGTAACCCATCTCTTCTTTTCTTCAAAGTTCAAGATAATACACTACATTGAAGAAGAAAAAAAACATCCATTCAAGTTGCTACTAAGTACCTAGTGTTGTGATATACCAACTAACCTAGATTCATGCTAAACAATTCTTCCTTATCACTAACTTATTTGATTTTGGTGGGCTTAACAAAACCTTCATATCCTCAAATAACAACCTTTCAGTTTCCAAAGGATTCAATCTTTCCCAAAACACATATTTGTTAATAGTACTCTAAGAGTTTATATTATGGACTAGGTGTTTGAGTTTTCATCATCAAAGAGATGAGGGGCGTGAACATACTCAATGACATATCTAGGAATAAAGACTTATTTTTCTTTCCTTCACCATTTGTGTCTTCAACATCACCTTTGGATCCATCACATCCCTTCTCATCGTTGTCCCCTTCCTTCTTCTTTTTCACCACCATCCTTCTTAACCCCACCACCATTCTTCTTATCCCCACCACCACCACCTCCCTTCTTCTCTTGTTTTCTCTATCACCCCCATCCTTCTTGTCCCCTTCCTAATTATCTTCATATTTCTTCTATAGGATGATCTCCATATAATTCCCAGACTTTTATGGAGATGTAATGTCTTATAGTTACTAGATGGAACACATGTAAGGATTAGAGTGGGTTATACAATTTTTTTTGTTTTTGGTTGACCAAGGAGGGAGCTTCCAGATCTAGAATCCAAGCAAAGAGACATTTTTTATTTTCTTGCAATTAGTATATTAATAAGTAGAAATCACGTTGGGGACATTTGTGGAAACCATGCCTCATATATGTGTTTATATGCTTAGCTAATTCACACTCATTGTGCCATTCATGATGTTGAATGTGGTGATTGGAATCATTGTTGAATTAATTCTAGATAGGGAAAATTTCAAGAACCATTCTGTGTATACAAATATAATAAATGGGTGAATCCCCATGATACATAGGAAAATTTGAAGGATCTTTTATCAATAATATAAACTATAGATATATATTTTTGGCAAATCTTTCACTAAATTGTAAAATCTTGTAAATTCTTAGTGAAACTTTCACTGAATTATAAAAAAATGTAAATACTTGCCAAATATTTTACTGAATGTCATTGCCACAATAAAGGTTTAAATGCTCTTGCCACAATATCGTGGGTGTCAACTTAACAAAATATGAAAAACTATAAATTAACATAATTTCAGTTGAAATGTTCTAACTATGGAAATTACAACATATGGCACATATATAAATGTAGAACATATCATGAAACAATGAGAAATATGATACCAATGCAATTGTTTCATTTAATGTGATATATGATTACAAAGTTGCTTTGTTGCATGCTCAAAGCCATCTCCACCTCTACTTGGATGATTCATTAAATGTGGTGCAAAATTAACATATGCAAATATGATGTAAAATTAAATGTCAATCATGATTACTATACTAAATAATATGAAAAACATTTCCCGATCAACATCATCTATTATTAGATAATGCAATATTCATGAAGATTTTGGACTTGTAAATACAAAAGATAATTTATTCCCTTGGTGGAAAAAATGGTAGCAATACAAAAATTACGATACAAGTCCAAAAAATGACAAAGAAATTCCAACCAATGTACATTACAACACTACATTCCTGAAATCATATTAAACACTATACAAATAAAATCCCTGAGAAATACCTTTATCTACAAGGGATACCCTTCGGAAGTATCATATTCATAAATCTTGGAGCTTAAAAGAACATTTAGGCTTTAACATCTTCTTCAACTAGTATTGTTGGATGCTTGGACAAATCCTTAGATTTTATTTTTTTAAGAAAAATATCGTCGAACATTTTGCAGTGCCCAAACCTTCATGACAAATTCATTGGAAATCCATAAAAATCATTTTGTAAAATAGAATTAGAAGTGATGAAAAAAATTAGCAAATCAACATAATATAGAGAAAAAGAATTTTGATAATGATGATATACAGGTTATTGATAAAGGAGAGGTTTTAAAATTTGGTAGTGGTACAATTGTCCATAATGAAGTTTTTTACATATTCATGATGTAGTGGTCAAAAGAATACCAAAAACATTGGGAAAAAATAAGTAGTGATACTAAAATAGATCATTACAAAATATACATAGAAGCTTCTAATATTTATAATCTAATGATAGACAGGCTCTTCATAGATTCTCTAAAACTATAGAGGAGGAGATACCATATCTAGTGAAATATTTTTGAATTAGTCTTGTATGTACTCACTCATGTTTCTAATCCTTCAGCTTTTATATCCATTATGTATTGTCATTGAATTTGATAAGTGACTTCATTTTCTATGGCTTTGAACAAATTTAATTAGAACATCGCAAAGCTCACTAAGGAAGGCAAAGACTATAAGAAAAGAGCATATGATATTGACAAATTTGTATTTAAAAATATTGTGAATGATTTCAAAAAGGACAATAGAATCACCGAATAGAAGAAAGCACAGGAGTGGACCCTAAGACCCCACAACAAAAAGGCACAAAGGTAATAAATAATATATGCTTGTAGTTATTGATTTCGATATGGTTGTATTTATTTATTTTGATATGTTTTTAACTTGTTATCTTTCTTTTGTAATCTTGGAATACCATTGACCTACCATTGGGGTCATTTGTCAGACATTCATAAACTTAAATGATCTTATATTTTCTTATGTATATGCATGAATAGATACCAATAAATTAAGAACGACACATTATTCGAGTCAAGTCGGGAGGTCCATGATTAGAGGGTGTTTTGTAAGTTTATTAATATAATCTCAACAGTAAGATTTATGTGGGAGGGATTGTTTGGAGGATTCAGAGGATCCACCATATTGATTATCGGAGGTCGACATTTCGAGTCCATATCAGGACCCATCATTAGGACATCTAAGTCTGGGTAAAGATAAACCTGAAGAGAAGAGATAAATAGTGAACCTACGGGAGGTGGAGAAGTCTAAAGTCTAAGGTCGGCACTAAAAATCTAGAAGTATTTTAAAAATATTAGGGTTTTAATAAATTATTAATTAAATTGTAAGATTTTTAATTAATTTTAATACAATTTTAATAATGTCATAATTAGAATAAATTCTTGATTCATGTAATGATAAGTAATTGTATTAATGTAATGATAATTAATTGTATTTAACGTAATGATTATTGATTGTATCAATTTATTAATTGTATTAATTTTATTAATGTGATAATCATTAATCGTATTAATTGTATTAATGTAAAAGAGTATTAATGAAGGTTTATTGATGTAATGATAAGAATAACTTTTTTGATATTATTTTAATTTTTTATTTATTTTTTATTTTTAGGATTAAAGGGAAAATTAGAGGGAGGGTTGATTAATATTGCAAAGTTGTTTTTTATT
>JASDQU010277326.1:0-15048 GCA_032191745.1 Picea mariana | reverse complement strand
GTCATACGTGGCGTCGATCTATTGCCCCGAGTCCCATCACCCTCTGCTATCTGACAGACCCCCATCACTTATGGACGTCACCTTCCACTTCTTCCCGAGTCAGTCACATCCCATAACTGATGTCAGTCCCCTTCCCCTTTTCACTGATGGCAAGCCCCTTATTGCGACTTTTACCTCCAATCCCTAGCCGCCACATCACCCGTCTGTATTTTTATCCACCATCACCTGCCATCTCACCCTCATAGTGATCCGTTGGCCATTTATTACTAGATAACACACCCGTTATCCAGCTGACCTATCTCCCATGCCCAATCGACCCCAGTTTTAAATAAAAATATCGTTATTTCCCTTACATTCACTATTCACCCATCGCACCAGAGAAATTCACCTCTTAATCCTCCGTTGCATTCTGTCGCCCTCATCCATAGTCAGTCGCCCCCACTAACATTGTGTTTATTGTAGGTACCGTTGCAGAAATGGCACCAAAGCCCAGACAAGCAGAAGGAGAGGAGAATCTGTTTCTCCCGTCTCTTATCGACCTGGACAAAATCCCACTGGTCGACAAAGACCAGTTAATCACAGATTCCAAATGCAATTTTGATTTCTCAGACCTCTAGTCATGGCTCAAGGAAGTGTTCCTGGACCAGAGTGATGAGATTGGACTCTGGGAGTCCAATCTACCCCTCTACCTCTTCCCTCAGATCCACCATTTTCCCGAGTTTTCTCTCAAGTGTCAAGCTCACTATATTCCCGAACAAAGAGTCATCGTCTCCTCTGCAGGAGACATCCTGTTCCTCATCACGCCCGAAGAAATAGACCAAATGATGCAAATTCCCCGAGCCGACTCTGTGTCCCCCTTCAACCTGGAGATTCTCACCGAATTGTACCAGAAAATGACTTTTCCCCAAAGAGCTCAAATATTCGAGCTCTTCCTTCCCCCATCTTCTCAATTTACCTCCACAAATCCCCCTTACCCATCCTCCATGTTCTCAACCAAGGGAAACCAGGTCATCTCATCCCTTTGCGCTCTGTTGGGGTATTATTGGCTCCTTCATATGCAACAGTCTGGGCACCGGGGAAGAAGCTAACATGATGTTGAAAGAAATGAATTTCTTTATGAGCTTTCCATGGAACTATGATCCTTATGGGATCATCTCAGATATGAGGGTGAAGAACAAGAACATCCCGTATGTTCATGTGTCCAAGCCCGAAATTGAGAAATTTGCAAATCAGACAGTGTGGGTGCCTAACACCTTGGTCGAAGTGGAACAACAGGTTCCCCCGACCACTATGCCACCAACGACCATGCCACAGGTCCCTAAGGAAAAAAGGCCTCGACAAGATTTATCTCCGCCTGTCACGGAGGTATAATCCGAAGAGTTCCAGTTGCACAATAAGAGGCCCAAGACAATTTCAGTTCCTGGTCCGACTGGAGAACAAGAAGCCCTGCCTACCACAATGACTAAGTCTGCTATTCCACCCTTCGGTTCGAGCCTTCATAAGGAAATCACCCCAGCATTTCCGAAGAAATCCACAGACTCCCCATTGGACACTCAGACAAGCAAAACTGGGCCCAAGTTGAGCATTTTCAAGAAGTACGAGCTGATCAAGAAAAGGAGCCAGACCCTTACTAGCAGTACTTACGCTCAGTTTCGGAAGCAGACGTCAACTGCACAACATAGGCTGCTGTCTACATTTGACATAGAAAAGGGCAAAATGCACATGGCCTTCCTCCAGGCACAGGTACCAGACCCCAAGGTGATCACAGACTACAAGAGGTCCACCTTCGAATTCCAGATGAAGGATGTGCACCCAGCAGATTAGATGGATCTGCAAAAACAGACAGGGGAAATGGTGTTCCATACATTGGCGCATGCTTCCGCTTCTGCAGCAAAATTGCAGGTGTCACTGAACAATGCTCAGACAAAACTCAAGATGGAGAAGATATCATCCTTTGTGAAGGACAATAGAATCAAAACTCTGGAGGAGTTGTTCCTCAAGATTGGCTATGACCCTTCGAACGTCAAAGCAGCGAAGGAGATGATAAAGAAGAAGAATGTTGACATTGCCTCCTTGAGGAAACAACTGAAGCTCCCGCCCACATAGGACTCGCAGGCAAAGGAGATAGCAGAGAAAGAAGGCGAGAAGGATGAATTGCTCAAGCTGCTCATGGAGCAGAATGCCCAGCTCAAAGAAATGGAAGCTGAGATGGAGAGATTATTGAAAGAGAAGGAGCAGTTGAAGCCAATGGAAGTCATTCCATTGAGTGCCATTCTGATTTCAGGAGCAAGAACGGCATCAGTGACAACAGTCCCATCTGCAACTCCATTGACATCCCAAGAGAAGACAACCGACCTGGATAGATCCATGGAGAAGATGAACCTGCAAGAGACAGAGATCAGCAGGCTTAAAATGGAAGTTGAGAACCTCCAGGAACTCAAAACTTCTTTCCAGACCAGCCTCTCCAAGGAAAAGCAGGTAACAAAGCAGCTCAAGCAAGAGCTACAACAGCTCCAAAAGAAAACAGTGGTAGGGAAGACTTTGGCTGAGGTTAAAGAGAATGTGTGGATAGACATCACTAAGTCCATAAATGAGATATGGCCAATGATCCAAATCATGTTTGAGTAGAATGAGTTGGTCCAGAGGAGCAAACAGGCCATTGAGAAGATCAGAGTAGAATTGGGAGACATGCCATCACAGGCAAATGAGATCATCAAGTTCCTTAATTCTAAGACCAGGGAAGAGCTGGAAGAGCTGAGGATTGAAGACAGAAAAGAGACCATCCTTGAGGTCAAAAGAGTTCTGACCAAGAGAGGACTAATGCTTCAGCTGGAAGAAAAGGTTCAGTTCATGGACTAGAGGGTACAAAGGTTCTTTAATAAAATTGAAGCTCTCCAGAAGAAGGGTCTTCCTGGTCTGAAAGTGATCAATGATAAATTGATGACACTCCCAGACTACAAGAAGAGATTGGTCGAAGTGGCTAAGAATAGTTCAAAGTTTGTTGGCATACAAGGGATCATCACCGACAAAGCATTCCTAGATGCCCTTCAGTTGGACATCAGTATCCAACACGAGATTCGATACATATTCCTCACCAAGCCTACATTCGCCAAGTATACAGAAATGGACGAAGTGTATCGAAGACTACTCAAAGTCAACATGCCCAGTCATCTCAGATGGGAAGAGCTCTGCGATCTGATCGATTAGCAGACGAGCTGTCTAGGTCCAATCACCTGTCTAGTCAGATGAGGTCATGCAAAGGCTTCATCAACGGCCTACCCAAAAATCAGCGTGCAGTTACGCCAAGTCATCAAGCAGTTCCTAGATTTATGAAATTTGTTAAATTAGTTAGGCTAAAAATAGATTTAGCACGTCCTAGTCATTTATGACAGGAACGCTTGTAATTTGAGTTATAAATACTTCACCTTTCGAAGTATTGAGGGTTGTTGATCTTCACACCCTGAAGTTATTCAGACTGTAATATTTTTGAAGAGATCTTCCATTAATAAAAAGGAGGCACTTTTACAGGATTCTTGCGTGTATTCACTGGTGATGTTTTCTCTCTAAGTTGAATGTTATTCTTGCTTTGTTATCATATTGTTTTTTGAATCTAATCTTTAAGAGTAACGAATGTTGCAGGATTTATCTCATATACCCTGTTTCTGACTCGAAAGATTTTAGTGTTGTTCTTCTGGTGTTTGCGATAAATGAATTCTTAACTGCTTCTTTGTTGAAAGTATCTTTCTCATCTTTTCTGCCAATCATCATTTAAGCTACTAAAAGATCCAGTGATTATATTATCTCGCCCTGTGAAAGTTTTTTCCTTTGCATTTCTGGTTTGTATTTCATATTTTATTAACGCAGACCCCATAGCCCAATGGATGTGTAGACTGTCTCAACCAATTCAAAAAATACTTTGACAACAAAACCGACCTATTTCTTTACCTAGCCTAATATCTAAAATTGGAAACATAGCTAAATCATATAGAGAGATCCCTCTCTGAAGTTGGAAGGGCTAGATCTCAGCTTCAAAAGTGATTGGATAAAGTTACCTTTGTAAATTTCCTCTGTTTTCAACCTCTAGGAAATTTACCAAGTGCTAACAAGAGGGACACATGCATTAGTTATTTAAGGACAATTATTTTTATGTAAATGACACATGCATTAGTTTATTTAAGGACAATGTTGTTTTTTTGAAAAACTCACTTAGGAGGCTCAGTTTAGATCTGGATATTCCCCTAATTAGTATGTATGAACTCAAAATTAAAAATTAATACAATATGGTAATGATATGAAATGGTGGGTAACAATAATACATTTTAAAATTATGATATAAAATATTCGATATTTACAATACAATAATATATTGTTTTTTAAAGTAAAAGTTAAAATTAAAATACTAAAAGTTCAAATATCATCTATATTTACAATGTAAAGTTATTTATATCATTTACACATAACATTTAATTATATCATCCAATAAAAAAATTAATAATGTTTCATATGAAAAATTAAATACTAAAAACATTATAAGTTTAATAATTAATTTATTAAATCTACTATAGATTTGAAAACATAAAAGTAAGTAATTAAAGAATAAAGCATGTATAATATATCACTCTGCATTGTCATCTCCCTAATTATCTTCCTCGCTTGGCATGAGAAAAATGTTTTTCTAAATCATATGTTTTGATCTAGGGTCATGTATTAATACAAACCACCAATCCATATCCAACACATCTAGGTAAAAAAAACACTTGGTTGCATTGTTTTGAGAAAACATAAGGCTCCTTAGCTTCATCCCACATCTTTTTAGAGTTGATACATATCATCCCACTATCACAATATTCCTTTACATTATTCCAATCAAATGTGTCCCACCACTTGCACCTAAAAATAACACATTGGAAAGAAGGGAAGTCCACTCAAATCATCTCTTGTATCTTTCTGATGTAACCTAACTTCCCGTGTATTATGTTTTGATTGTGGTGGATAACACGACTAGATTGGTTGAACTCGACTTCCACTCCATAGTCTTGTGTCATGTGTCCATCATCGACATCCTCTGTGCAAAAATGATGTCCATATGCCCACATAGATGGGAACAAATGCACCTAAAAAAAGTGAACAAATCACAGTGTCAAAATGTGTCTAATAACCAGACCATTAAAATATAAAATAATATAGATGTACTTACAATTCAACTGTGCATTACGAAGTTAAAAATGTACACAAAGATATTATTATAGAGTTGTTGCAACCAATCCCTATGTTTAGTGCATCCTCTTCTTCACGTGGGTAACGACCGCATGCACCATATTTCTCTCTGATTTGGTCAACAACCCAACTGTTGGGNGGGAACAAATGCACCTAAAAAAAGTGAACAAATCACAGTGTCAAAATGTGTCTAATAACCAGACCATTAAAATATAAAATAATATAGATGTACTTACAATTCAATTGTGCATTACGAAGTTAAAAATGTACACAAAGATATTATTATAGAGTTGTTGCAACCAATCCCTATGTTTAGTGCATCCTCTTCTTCACGTGGGTAACGACCGCATGCACCATATTTCTCTCTGATTTGGTCAACAACCCAACTGTTGGGGCATATCATTGGTATATTTTCTTTTAAATGATCAGGATAATGCATGATTCTACTATTCAACTATCTAAATTCTTTCATGACACTTTCCCATATCCTCCTCTTATGTTCGTATAATGCAACCCACGACTTTGTTTCCTCTTAATTGTAAAGAATGAATTTATTGATGGCATAAATTTATGAATTCACTGATGTATTCATGAAGTCAAACCAACACATAGTACATATCAGATAATGAAAATATACATTATGAAGTTTAGTGTGAATAATTACTGTTTAGAAATTTGACAAACGATAAATCACTTACTCTTTATCAAGTTCCTTTTTCCATTCATTTGGAGAAGCTTCCCTTCTCTTTTTTCTTCATCGCTTTCATTGTCCCAAATAACTGCACCTAGTGTGTTGTCGATCTTCTTGATGCACTCAATGGCATAATAGAAAGACTTATATGATATATACCCCTCTTCCATAGACCCATCGGGTTTTTCCCTTTGACAAACAAATCCTTTCAATTTCTTCATGTACCTTTCTAAGAATAACATCCAACGATAGGATGCCACCTCGACCAATTCAAAATCATTTACTAGGTGAATTAGAAGATGAAACCGCAAGTCCATGAAACTCGGTAGTAGTTCCTTATCAAACATACAAACAATATCATCTAACTCTTGATGCCACCGTGGAATGCTACCCATATGAATCTCCTTTGATGTGATCCAATGTACAAATGTAGATAATTTAGATATGGCATGTCTTAGGTCCTAGGGGAAGTCATGATTCACACACCCATACATGAGAAAATGATAATGACACTACAAAGTAAACACATACAAAATTAATTATGTTTTATCCCATGGCATAAAAATAAAAATTACAAATAATAAAATCATATCTTTGACATAGGTCATACCTTTAGAAGGTTCAAATGGTCATGTGATTTCAACCCTGACAAATGGTATTAATGCACAGTGAAGAAACTTCATAGGGAAGACCCATATAAATAAGGACCCTTCACACCTAATATAACTTCCTTTTCCAAATAAATATATTCTTTCTTCAAAATCCATGGGACATCACCTTCTTTGAAAGACCAAGAGGGACCAACCTCTCCTCTATTTTCTTGTCTTGGTCAATGTTTATTTTTATTTTTTGAAGAAATACGATCTCTCATCACATCCAATGTGTGACTTTCTTTCGATGATATGTGCCTCCATAAAGAAGATGAAACATTTTTAAATATATGCATGGGATCTAGTAAGTGGGAAATCTTAAGATGCTCTCAATATGGGAGATCATAAAAGATAGATTTCCTTTTCATACCAATAGGAAATTTCTCAACATAGGTGTCAAAGAATTTCGGATCATTGAACATAGGCTCCCCATTTGAATCAAACATTTATGTAATCTCCTTCTTCTTCTCTATCTCATATGCTCTAAGCCATTATGTTGGTGTCATTATTGGAGGCCTTTGGGTTCTCTTTGGTTTATCATTGAAAGTGGATGTTTCTCTTCTATAAGGGTGTTCTTCTGGGAGGAATACCCTCGAGCAGTTGTACACTAGCTTTTGTAGGTGGTTGGACCACCTAGTCTTCAGAGAAGTTCCACAACATTTACATCCATTATGGCCTTTAGTTACAAAACCTATGAAATTATTGTATACATATCATATTATCATTTAAGAATAGAATATCAATCAAAAGGAATTAAATATGCACATAAATATTGTTACATATATAAACAAATAAATAAACATGTTAATTACCAGAGAAAACTCCTAATCCTAGATAATCATGTGTGTTGTAAGCACATATTTCATACAACATAAAACTCCTCTCTGTTGTGATGGGTCTTGATACATCATATACATGTATCCCTTCCCATAATTCTTTCAATTCATCTACCAATGGTTGTAGGTAGACATCGATATTCTTCACTTGTCTTCTACCAGGGACTATAAGAGCCAACATAATATGTTCATTCTTCACAGACAACCATGGGGGGATATTGTTATTGATCACTACTATAGTCCAAACATAATAGTTAGTGTTTTGGAGGGAATATGGGTTCACGCCATCCATTTCTATGCTGAGTTGTAGACTTTTTACTTCATCCTTGAATTGTTCTAGCCATGTATCCTCTATATTCTTCATGGCTATTGAATTTGTTGGGGTTCTCATAACTCGTGACTCACTTCTATGCTAGGCATGCCATCCCTGCAACATAGCTAATTCTTTTCAACAAAAGAGCCTTTCAATCCTTGGAATTATAGGCATGTGCCTCAATATTGTATGAGGAGGACCATGTAATTTACCATTTTTATTTGATTTATGGTACCTGTCATGCCCACATTTTAGACATATATCTTTATTTTCATATTCTCATCTATATATAATACAATCATTAAGACATGCATGATATGATATATAATCAACACCCATCATTTTCAACAACTTATTTTCCTCTTCACAGCTACTGAGAAAAAAATTACTAGGAAGAACTTTATCTTTCAATAACCTGCAGTTAGTGGGAAAAATAAATGTATAAGGTCATTTAATGTTTATGAAAGAAACCATTTCTAGTTTTGATTTTGTGACAATATTTCTCAAAATTAATATAAGGCACTTGATGTTCAATTACCTCAATATTTCTGAGAAACATGTGTTTGACATGTCAAACTTTTCTTTCAAGTTGTACAATAACATTGTTGTCCCAAGCTGGGCAGACTTTGACCGGGCACCAAGTCCAAACAAAGGGGTGGTGGAAGTAGATTTCAGGCTTTCAAAAATAGTATCAGTTATATGAGCATCATCCCCTAACTCATCGTTATGGAATGAGTCTAAAAACATTGTCTCCATGGTAGTCGTATCCCATAAGTAATCATCCATACAAACCTATTTTTTATGGTCTCCATTGCCAACTTTTGAAGAACTACTATTGTTGTAGTCATTCCTAATTGGTGAATATAGACGTAGTGAGAATTGAATAGGTGGTTTATTCAACCATTCATGGTATGCTTCCTCTTTGAGTTTTTCACTCATTGCAACCTTCTCTTGGGTTGACATTGTTGTGGGGTGCAACGGAAGATTGTAGGTACATTTCTCATCATCAAAATCCTAATTTCAAAAATATTGAACATTAGTACATCAATGATCTTAGTAAGCACAATGCAATAATTTTTTTGTTCAAATTACATTATACAAAACAATTATTGCCATCGCCGACCCAGGATTGCGGCAGGAAGATGGAATGTCACAATTGGCATGGTAAAGCGGTTGTCCATTTTCATCTACCAAATGCTTGTGGTATGTTTCTATTGATAAGACCTCCCAACATTTTAGAACCGGTACTAGAATATTTTCTACATATGAACTTGATTCTGAATCAGGATCCTGCAAATTTTTATACATTTTTATTCATATTGACATGGATAAAAAAATTTCAATTAGATAATAGAAACATAAATAAAATAAGTTAATCTTACTGAAGATGGAAAGGGAGAACTCCACGATGGACTTTGAGCAATATGGAATGGACTGGAATTTGAATAATTGGCCATTTGATCATATTATAAGTTTTTCTCCCTACATTTCAACATGATTAGTAATATTTTTTTCTTACATATCTAAAATAAATTTCGAGGAACATACCACAATCTGAGTTCAAATATAGTTTTGAAACCATTTTATAAGAATAAGGCGGCATAAAATGTAAAATGTATACTGAAGCATCGCAAGTCATGTGAATTCATCCTAAAAAATAATTTGAGATGAATATGGTATTTTGTGTGCAAATAAAAGTTTAAATAAATTTAAAATAATTTTGGTGCACTTATAAACCACAAACACACCAGTACGCATATTAATAATAAGCATTGGTGTGTTGAAAAATTAACCACACTGTGTTTCGAGATTTTGTTAATAAAAAACATTTAAATGTTATTGGGGTGCGTAATATAATATGGACGCATCGATGTGTAATCTAATATGAACACTCTAGTGCATCAGACAGAATATGCACACACTAGTGTGTCTGAAATAAATGCACCCTTGTGCTGAAAAAGTAAAAAAAAATGATTTTTTTTAAACAATTAAAAAAGAGTGGGAATCAAATTTCATAAATTCCTTTAAATACTAAAAATCTATTCACTATTTCATTATTTTGAAAAAAATTGCATGGGAGAGATTTGTAAGAGACATACAGAGGAACACTGTGGAGGACAAGAATACTTTGGAACCACAATATTATTCAGAATATGAGAATTTGAAGGGTATGGTGATTAACTCTAAACGTTTTTCATAAAGTTTTTTAAATATTAGGAAGATATTCAATATTTTCATTATTTTGCCAAAAATTACAGGATACAAATTTGGAAGAGAGACATACTGAGGAGCACTGTGGAGCAGAAGAATACTTTGGAACAACACAATATTTAGAAAATCAGGATTTGAAGGCTATGGTGATTCACTCAAAACCCTACATAGTAAAAATTTTAAATTTTACTGTTGATTTTGATAATATTTTTTTTTACAAATTGTATTCCTATTTGGATTTTAATCAAAATTCAAAAAAATAAAATAAAATAAATCCATACTTGCCTTAAACCTTTGTTTTTTTTTCTTATGTGAATGCAAAATTTTACCCTAGGGTTTAACTCCCTCTATCACTTCAGAATTAGGGTTTTTCATTTTAGGCATTTTAGATCTAATGGGTTTGTTTTTCTATATATAAGTGTTTGGCATGTGATGCAAAGGGACTACTTATTGCATCGCATCCCAAACTTAGTCATCCCTCTGTCTTTTTTTTTTTAAATGGTTTCCAACTTGACATTTTTTTTTTAAACGTTTTCCAATTTTCTGATGCACCATTTCGACAGAAACGCACTGATGCGTTTCAGTCTAAGGAACACTGATAAAGCCACGATTTTTTTTTTAAATTAAAAAATATGGTGCATAAAAAAAATATCATAGATGTTTTCTCATCTAAACAACACAGAAAATGATGCCACACACACACACACACACACACACATAATTTTTCTTTTCATCGGTGTGTAATTTTTCTATTGTTTTTTTTTATGAATGTTTAATGTTTTTGTTTTCTACTGTAGTCGTGATGTCTTTTATATATATCGCACTATTGTAATTCATATTAAAAAAATAAAATTAAACTCTTCAGAGTGTTTCTTGTATTGAACACACTGGTGCATTTTATGTAATAAACACATCGGTGCTTTGTATTTAAAAAGCACATCGGTTACAACGATTTTATTTTATTTTTTGCTGAAAATTATGTGATTTATTAATAAAATATATCCAATAATAACTATATTGAATGGTATAGGTTGTATATTTATAAAACTATGAGTCATAAGAGTTCAAATAAGAAAATTTATGGTCTACACAATGATGACACATCCCGAACCAAAAAAAAAAAAGGTCCTCTATAAATTCTATACAAAATTAACAAGGTTGAAATATATGTAATTTTAACTAATATGTATTGGTTAGTGTGTGTCATGCAGATAGAAAAAATGAGGAAGCTCGATAATATTATTTCTGATCTAAGTGTAGAATAGTGTGAAAGCTTGATGGAAAAATTTCTGAGGGATGAATCAGGTAAATGAAAAAATATTGTTCAATATGATTTTTTTTTTTGAATTTTCATTAATAATATACTTATGAATACTATATGACATGTTTCAAACAATATATTAATTCACATATGTTTAATGTTCTATAGGAACCAACAATGAGGGAACAAAATATCATCCTAAAAAAACAAAATTAATTAATATAGAAGATGTAGATAATGATGAATTGGTCCTTAGCTCATCTGGAGTGGTGTTGGATATTAATCCAAGGGGTTTTGGTTTTTACAAAACTATGGGGGATATAATAGAATGAACGTATAGATGTACTTTCCACTTACAATATAGAAATTAATCCAATGATTCGAAACATTGGGTTATATATGAACTACATGAAGCATTTCCAGAGCAATGGTCAATGAGATCTGCCAGACTTGCAATAGTAAAAACATACAACAACAAAAAATAATCATTCAAAAAATAATATTCCTAAGAACACTTTTTTAGAATATATATATATATATATATATTACAAAACTATTCATTTATTAATATATCAATTTTGTCATATTTAGTTTTCATATATCAATACAAAAAAACTTTATTGTCATGTTATTTTTTTAGGAAAATTATGAAAATCCTAGAGGACCAACGAGCTAATATCTGAAATATGCTAGTACGAATGTTGAAAAAGGTGTACAAGGAGATGGTCAAATAAATGGACATAATTGCATCGTAGGAGGAGTCATCTCAACAACAATGTGCTTCAAATGTATGTAATTATTGAATTTGTCTATTAGGTACAAAAAATTAATTTAACATTAAATATTAATTTTCAAATATTCTCTTACAGAAAAAAAAATGGAACTCATTCTGCACATAAAACTAGATGAAAAGGAAGAAAAGGATTGATAACAAAGTTTGTGAGTAATTGTTATTTCCTTATAACAACTTAAGGTTTTAGTTTTTGTATATTTTAAGTTTTTTTAC
Organism: Picea mariana; assembly: GCA_032191745.1. Taxonomy (NCBI): domain Eukaryota; kingdom Viridiplantae; phylum Streptophyta; class Pinopsida; order Pinales; family Pinaceae; genus Picea; species Picea mariana. Next base: position 2,863 of record JASDQU010277326.1, on the reverse strand, counting down.
AACAACCATCCTTGAATGTCTTCAAACATGTGCTAAAATACAAAGAAGAGTTATCAGAGAAATTGATTGACATTGGGTTAAGTAAGGGTTTTAAGTATATGTTAGCACATCAAAAATAAATTGTGTAATTTGTAAGTATAATCTATGTTGTTTTACTTCTATCATTTTATAATTAATGAAAAAAAAAACTTTATATTAAATATGTGATTTATTATGGGGTATAAAACTTGCAGGAAACAAAGTATGGAACTGATCCAATAGAAGAATCTTTGAAACAAGGCATGGGATTTGATTCTAAACATATGAATATGATTCATGAGTCAATTCTTTCTTTGGTACATCTCTTTTCAATTTACATTCATGTATATTATTTATTGCAATTTTCATTATTCTCACCAATGTAGATAGACTGATTACAATTTATTTTATGTTTGTAGATGGAACTTGAAGAAGATGAAAAAAATTGAGGAAATAAACCAAAATTCAGCAAACTATCCCAAGGCATGGAAGTATCTTGAGCACTAAGAACAGTTGAGTGAAGAATGATGACCAATATATTTGGATATCAATGCAAGCTACAATTGTATTTTTTGAAATAATTGTCTTTGAAAATCAAACATTTTTGTTTAATGTAATGGACATAGTGTCCTTATTGAAAGACAAGAGATTACTGATAAGTGCCCCATTTTGTATGACAAAGACGCTCTTATTCATATAATAAATATGTTTTAATTTATTCTATTGCGTTGTCCAATGTTGCTGTGAAATGTTACATCGTTGATTAAATATATGGATGACTAAATATTATAATGAAGAGATGAAAAATATAATGATATAACAAATTAATCCAAATTCACTAACCAAAATATAAGATATATGTAATTTTTTTGATAAATAATGGAATTAAAAAATAACAATAATTGCACTATCACAAGTCGATGTTTCTCGATGTATTTTAATTATTAATCTCATTGATGCTTTTAATAGTACAATGCACCAATGTGTTTCATAAGAAATGCACACCTGTGATTTTATGTAATCAATTAGCATTTCTTTCAATATTTATTTAATACCACAAAATTACATCAAAAAATTGGCCTTCGGTGCGTTTAGCATATACAAAGAACCAACGTTTTTTTGTTATTAACAAGCACTAGTGATTTAGGATTATTAATAAGAACCTGTGTGTTCTAAGAAGAAAGCCTCAGCTCTTAATTATTTTTAACTCTCCCTATGTGTTTTATTGTTAAAGCCCCAGTGCTTATAAGACAAATGCTTCAGTGCTTAAATATTTTATTGCCTCTATGCTTGACGTTAAGTGTACAACATTGATGCTATACATGTATATACGCACCAATGCTTGTACCTCATAAAAACACACCTATTTGTAAACATATGCTAACACCTCCGGCAATCCATATTTTGTTAGTTATAATCAAGTTATGTTATAGTATCCACAAAAACATCCGCTATCAAAAACATATGTTGTAGCAAAGGGTTTTTTGACAATTTTTCTCAATTTTGTAAAACTAAAAACCTCAACTATAAACTTTGCTAAAAGATATTTTCCTTGTAGTGGGTGGAATCAGTTAGTTATAGGAAGGAAAGCAGTGAAAGGCACAAAAAAAGGGGGATGATAAATCGTCATCATAAGCCATACCATCAAAGGGAAATTGCTGAAAAGTATGGTCATTTATGTATAAGAAGTGAACATGACAAGCTATGAAATCAAGTAACTTTGAATGCTTTTTATATATGTGAGTGACTTACAAGAGGAAGCACCAATGGACAAAAAGCACCAAAACAGGGGAAATAAATCATATATAGGAATCCCCACATTGATCTACATGGTATCTTGTAGAGAAATAAAGGGGAAAGAAATCATCAGAGAAAGAGATCAGGAAAGAAATATCAGAAGCATGAAGAAGAGGGAGACATATCCACAAGGGGAGTTACCCTTTTACCTATGATTTTAAAGGAGGAGAAAGAGAAATATTATAAGCATGAATATAGGGGGAGCAACCTCAAAGGGAGATACCATTTTCCATTGATGTCAAAAGGGGAGAGAAACATTAGGAGAAAAACATCGGTGGAGAAATGGTCACAGGGGGAGTATGAGTGTTTCCATCAATGCCAAAGGGTGAGATTGTTGGAGAGTTGGTTTTCATTGATGTCAATAGATTTTGTGGGTGTATTTGGAGAAGTATACAAAATCGTCCCCTTATGACATAGCTCTAGGTATGGCCCTCACGGGAAGACACTTTGAATAAGTCTACAAGAAACCCCAGATATGTGGTCAGGAAGCCTGAAGTTGTTTGAGGAATAATGATATGAAGGACAATGTAAATGTAGTTAGCACACTCATATAAGGATATCCCTCATCATACCATTTCCAATAGTAGGTGGTATTTCATGTAGTTCCTCACAGTTGAGGAGTTATGAAGTCATGAAGTTGGAAGCCCACAAGATGGGTTAAGAAGCCCCTAAACGATTATAACAAGATGCTACAAGTTGTTAATTAAAGGGTAAATAGGTTATAACAAGAAAGTACAGGTCGACCCTTAAGTTAAGGAGAGAAGTTTCTTAGCAAAGGTATAAATACACAACAAGAAGCCTCTCATATGTAAATTCACTTACACAATTTTATTGAATATCTTCTAGTGAGGAAGTGATCTATTGATGAATCTAAAATGACAAATATGAGGTAGAGAGAAGGAGAAAATTTTGGGATTGAAGAGGACAGCGAGCATTTTTTTATAAACCCTAGTTTGGGTAACCCCCATAGGTCAGGCTACTAGTGTCCCGCAAGGCACCCTTACGTGTTGTACGACACTTATCCCATGAGGCCCTACGTGATGCATGA
>JASDQU010277325.1:0-14923 GCA_032191745.1 Picea mariana | reverse complement strand
TTAATTTTCTAGTATTTAATCACAAATTCTCTTAAAAATACTCAAAATAAATAATTTGGAAAATGGAAATGTAAACCCATATGTTTTTATGAAAGTGATGATAATTATGGTTTTATGGAAGAATGAAATGGAAATAAAGGTGACAAATGGTATATGAAAGATGAATAAAGTGTCGCATTTTTGTGACCCAACAAGGATCACATTGGGAGCAACTTGGACCATGTCATCATTGGATCAATTAATTGAATTCGTAACACATGATAAATATAATCTCATCAATATGGGGATAATCAAGGATTCTAAGGCGCATGCACTTGTTGTGCATGAGAGAAACAACAAATCATATCCAAAGGTCAATTGGAAAGGAAAGGGAAAGGGACATGTTGAGGAGGAGGAGAATAATTCCTCCAATGGATTCTCATGTTACAAATGTGGAAAGGGAAATAAAGGAAATCGGAAATTTGGTTATTGCAATTGTGACTCTCATCCTGAATAAACATGCATGAAGAAGACAATATACCTCATGGTGCAGAAACTTCAACAAAACAATATTGGGGACTGTATTCCCAATAATGAAAAGAAGAAGAAGTTAAAATATCATGCATCAAAAAAATGAGGTAATTATCATGCATTGATTACCATTCATTCTTCTCCCAATTCATGTATTTTGGATTTGGTTGCATCCTATGACATGGAAGCCACAAAATATGTCTTTTCATCTTTAATTGCTAGCATGGGTCCTCCCATCCTCATGGATGATGATACTCCAATAGAGGTCACTAGACAAGGGAGAGTGGAGATCCAACATGGATGCTTTGAGAATGTCTTGCATGTTTTGAAGCTGTCCATGAATCTACTATCTATCTATCAGATAACCCAACCAGGCACAAGAAAAATGATGGAATTCAACTGCATTCCATGACCATATATGACATGCATGAAAACTCCAATACTATTGTTGGTGAGTTCAATCAACATTATAGGTTGTAAAAATTCTCTAATATTATTACTAAATATGATTCCTCATTTCTACTAACTCATTCTGATGATGATGATAGATTTGGGCCTATGAGATTTGGTAATCTAAATTTCAGGTACATGCAACAACTTAGCATGGAATTAGAAAAAAATAAAAGCATATCCTTTCTAGATATCCTCATATCTAAGAATAATAATGGTTCATTATCTCATCAGATCTATCAAAATAAAACACATACAAATCAATATCTGCATGAAAACTCTAACCACCACCCTACAAAAAAACATAGGGGTCATCAACACACTGGTCACTTGGGCAGTCAGAATATATGATGTTGAGCACACCGAAAAAAGAGATAAAACATTTGGAAAACATGTTCAAAACAAATAGATATCATGAAAAAGAGTTTAACATGGTTGTATTAATGGCAATAAGAGGACCTTGTATCAATATGAATGATAATGGGGAAGAGAGAAGAAGTAAAAACCTTTGATCCGAGAGGATCTCCACACAAAGAATTATTACTTTGCACACCAAGGAGAAGATCATTAAGATGATTATTAATGATAGGTGAAAAAGTTTAAAAGGAATTATTAATGATTCATTTAATTTGTAAAAATTATTAATACTTTAAATAAGTGGGAGAGGCTCATGTATTATTCATTAAAAATGGAGAAATGATTAATACTTAAAGTGGGTAAAAGTACTCATGTATTTTTCATTTAATTTCTAAAAAGGGAAATTAGTTTTGTGAGAAAATCCAACCCACAAATTAGTTTCCTAATTTTAAGGGAAAATTAGTTTTGTGAGAAAATCCAACTCACAAATTAGTTTCTGAATTTCAAGGGGAAATTAGTTTTATGTGAGAATCCACCTCACAAATTAGTTTCCTAGTTTTAAGGAGAAGTTGGAGTCTCATGAATTGGTTTGAACTCTCCCTCACTTTATCACAAGTGGTTTCCTAGTCTCAAGGAGGAAATTAAGGGTCTCATGAGTTGGTTGAGATGCTTTCTCATTTTTGTCATTGAGTGGTTATTAGATCCTAAATTTGTGGATCTTCTCTCCTTCAATTATGGAGAGAAGGAAACTATAAAAACTACTCATGTGAGCTATGTAAATTATGCATGTATGGAGGCCATGTATGTAGAATTCCTTTATGGAGCTTGGAGACAGAGATAAAGAGAGAAATGTATTCCTTCTAGTGTCTGAATAAATGTTACTTATGTGAGAGCCTTAAGATCTCTTTGTGTGAAAGAAGGTTTCTTCAGGTTTTCATCCTTATTATGGAGCATGTGCAACATTTTGTGAGAAGATTTTAGCCCTTTCTAAGGGAGTTCATGGAGTTGTTAATGGTGTTCACTAAGACATATTGTCTACATCTTTGAATCCACTAAGGAAGGAGAATAAAGCGATTCATATTCCAAGCGAATATGGAGATGTAGCCAGGATGTCTTGGTGAACTTCATTAACAAATCGATGGTCTCTTTCCTCATGTGTGAATTTATTGTCTTATGTTTTCTTATGCATGTTATTTTTTCTATCATGTTTATCAAATGCATTAAGTTATAAATTATGTGATTAAAACACATTCACAAAGTTAATATTCAAGTTGGATTCAAGCCTTCATAAGCACATTTTTACACCTTTTTATGCAATCAAGTCAATAGATCCGCAATTGTAAATTTGACCTTAATCAAGTGGCCTAGAACCGAATCAAGTTTGGTATCAGTGTCACCATGGTATCAAGTCAAGTGGTATTAGAGAAGGATTGACGGGCACTACAGGTGTTGAATGCAATATGGAAAAGATACCAAAGTAGGCATGGTTCAACGAGCTATAGGAAATCAACCAGAGAATTCAAGAAGAGAATGTAGATTTGAAGAAGATGTTGTGAGATGTAGAAGAAGAGAATAAAATATTGTGACTTCAATTACACGCACCGAAACAGGATTTGGAAAAGTTGCAAGGTGATGAAGGCTTAGAGAAGCCATCCCCCACACCTAATTCAGAAGTGGTAACTGAGGTAAACAATACTTCTTTAGTTTCATGTTATTCTCCTCCTGATGATGATTTTGGTTCTTTTTAAAATCACACTATAAGCATTGGTTTGAAGCTAATGAAGAAAATGGAATATGATGGAGGAGGATATTGACAATTAAAATCGCAATGAGGAATCTCCCTCACAAAGTATTGCTTGAGGCTATTATTTAAACTATGTGAATGATATATAATACTAGTAGGTTGGACCCCCTTGTAGATGGGAGGCTCACAGATAGTCTTATAACACATTTTATGCTGTTTCTTACATGGTTCTATATGGTTGATGATGCAGTCTTTGTTTTTTTTGCGACATAATGGCAGATGGATAATGTGTTTTGTATGATCATTCCATTACTCTAAGCTCTAAATTCCATGTTATGAGTGGGATATTTTTACTATTGTTATATTTGATATTGTCTCCATTATTCACTACCTGTGACACTTGCACAAGACACATGTTAGTAACAACAAGAAACAAGAGAAATGAAAAGAAACTTATGGGTAAAAATCCAAGAAAAGGAACTATACTATACTATGATATACTATGTGCAAATGAAATAAAAAGGAATTAGTGTTAGTCCGAACTAGAAATGGATAGTGGCTATACGAATTATATTGAGTTAAATGGGGCACATTTGATATATGTTATGGTATGGTTTTGGCAACGGTTAATATAGATTGGGGTGGTGTAATTGGCATGCATTATGTGCAAGTTTCAATGCATGGAATTAATGGTATAGCTTTGGCTAGTTGTCGTGTACTATGAAATTGAATGGGGTGGAAGATGGAAGCGACGTGCAGTAAACAAACGTTCCTCCATACTTCTCCCACTAGGTTGTCACCCTAGAATGGTTATTGTTCATTTGGGTTTGTTGTGGTTAAGCTCTGAGATTCAGGCCTGGAAGAAACTGCTCAACCAACTCTCCCTTTTTAAAGACATTGGTTAAAGGTATCATTCTTTTTTCCCATCCATGAATTCGATCCATGTATGAAACAAATGACGGCTTGGTGATGTGTTGGTTTGTGTTTTCCTAAGATTGGCAACTTTGTAAATGTGTGGGTATTTTCTATGGAATGTTTGTGTGGTTATTCTTTTGCAAATGGAAAATTTGATGGTTGGAATTGTGATTTCATTGGTTGTTTTGTGTGTTGGAAACTGTGAATGCTCTCTGTTGTTTTTAGTAGTTATGGGTATTTTTTTTGGAGGGTTTCGCTATGTTTATCCTTTCTAACTGCCTCCTCATAGTTATGGTAACCATATCTGATTGTATTCGGTTTCTATGGGTTTGTTTTGTATGTTTCAAGCTGCCTTTCGGTCACTGTGTATCTTCTAGAGCCATGTTCGTGGGTTTTTCACCTGGTCGTGGGATTATGTTTGTGATTTGGCATCAACATAGTTGGTTAGGGGGTGGCCATTATGCCAAGAAGTATGCTTTATGGTTGTTGGTACCTGGGGTCTGCATTTCCATTTTCATTGTTATAAATTGGTTCGGATCTTGAGAAAAGCGTGAGGGTTATGAATCTATGCGTTCTTGGTATTTGTTACTATCCAACGAGAAATCGTTTCTCCTCTGCATTTTTTCCTACCCTACCTGGTGTTGAACGATCAAACTAGTTACACGAGCCGAGAGTTATAAAAGCCTGTGGTTCCACCGTGCTTGTTTCAAGGGTTTCCCACCTACTGTTGATATGGTCAAACTCCAATCTCCCTATGTTTTGGAGACCGAGCGAACTCTTGATTGCTTCTTGTGTTAATGTTTACAGATCCCAATTTTGATAACCTCAACTAGTCGCACTCTTGTCGGGTAGCTTGTTTCCTGTCATATGTTGGTTGAGTGGTTATGACAATTTATTTGAGTATTGTCTCGTCTTTTTTTGATAGTTCATTGTAAAGTTGTAATTGGGGGTGAGAATTGGTATACAATCGTTGCTTCCTTTTGTTGTGACAGTTGCATTGATAACCTAGTTTGTTTTTTGAGAAAATTGGTTGACTGGGATTAAATGGTAATGTACATGCACACGATTGCCTCTTTTTGTTATTTGTGGTCATTATGTTCCTACAACGTGGTGTCAATTGAAGTTGGTGGTTGTTGTGTGTTTTATTAGTCCCGATCAGGATCATTGCAAGTTGGAAATTTGATGACTGTGACTTGGTTGTTTATTGTGTATGGTTTATAGAGACATATTGCATCGTTTTGTTTTATTGCACCATCAGAAATGAAGCATGTGTTTTGTAGTATGGTTTCATTGCAAATTTAATTGTTAATATTTTCAAAAGAATGAAATTTGGAAAGTTTTTAAAGGATCTGTTCAACTCAGGAAAAGACCTGTGTCTATGTTTTATTTGGGAAATTACAAATTATGGGCAGTGGTTGATATTTTTATATGTTGAACAGAGTTGAAGCAATGTGATTGTATGTTCTTTTTTATTTTTTTAAAATGAAAATAAAATAAATGAAAGAACACAAGTATTCTCTTGACAAGATTGTTGAAAGACATAATGATTCTGAGTATGATTATAGACTGTGTTAATGGAACAAGTCTGAATATTTGAATGTGGGACAGTGGACAGTTTTGACACACAATAATTGTTTAAAAGGGGTTGGAATCATTTGTATTGAATACATTTATTTTTATTTTTATGGATTACTTAATTAGTTTTACGAACAATATTCATTCTTTTCCATACCATTATTTCAATTTTTGCATATTACAACTCCCCTCGCCTTCCCATATTCACTATCCACTCCCTATTCTTATAATTTAATTATAGTTAAGATAAATTCTATATTATGACAGTTAAAAGGACCGCACAGGGATGAATTAAAGTGATATATTTTTTTGGTTTATGATACAGTTGATTGTTTGTTGTCTGTGAGAAGTAATCATGATCGATTCCCCCTCATTTTAACACTTTTCGCTAAATACAATCCCTCACATATCCTAGAACCCTTGTTCATCCCCTTCTCATTGACAAGTATTAAATGATTTGTATGGATTGGATTGCATGAATCTAATATGTTGTTGAGCCAAATTTTGTTTCATATTTAAAAGAGTTGTCATGTATGGTTGTTGAAGAAATGATTTTCTAATCAATAATCCATACATTAATCATCTTTTTCAGCAGAGGTAACCATGGCCAGGGTAACCGAGGAAGAGGAAATTGGAACAGAGTCCCTAGGAGGCCAAGGTTCTCTATGGACTTTGATGCAAACTCGCAAGAGTTAGGCCAACTATTTCAAGATGGATTTTTAAATGGATTGGGAAAGGAGTGGTCCAACCTAGGCCTGAAAGGACTTATTTTGAAGCCCCATAGGTCCCTGGTATCCCAGTACCCCCTCATGTTTCACTACAACCCTAAATCCCTGAAAATGATGGATGGCAAGAGATTGTCCACCCGACAGTGTTCCAACATCATCACTGGCCTAACTTGTCTCTACATGCTCCTCCACCTGTTAATTAGATTGTCCAAGTTGCCCCTGCCCACTCACTAGTAAAGTCTTCCCATGTAAGAAAAAGATTAAAAATTGGGGCCCACCATGCCCCTGACAAAGGAAAATCTTTTTTTCCCCCTCTTCACCCTCAAATGACTCATCCAAATCCATGTCCTCCCGCATGCATTTGAGAGATGATTGCTCTCATGTGATCAGTGATATTAGGCCTAAAGGATCCACACAACCTAAGGAAAATTCATAGAGATCAAAGGGTGACAACAAAAGCAATGGAAATATTACCTCCCGTAGTGGAAAATATGGATTTTAGTTGTTTTTATTTATTGATTGTTGAGAACAATTGACTTATGAAATTTTGGACAACGTAATATTTTTTTGATATATGGTAATATATTTTTGGAAATAATTTCAATTATCATTGATATAAATTATCAAAATATAAAATTGATGATGGGAGTCACAAGGAGGTATGTTTTGTTTGATTAACTGGTTGTGTTATGATTGTTAAACAACTAAAGGGAGTCACAATGGGTCCCACCTACTAGTTATTATTTATTAAAAACCCTTATTATAATTTTATTAGTTTTCCCCCTCAACTAAATTTTTTATTGAGTTTTAGTTAACTTAACTAAAGAAGTAGTTCAACTACTTCAACTAATTCTAATTGCTTAAAGGTAAAAGGTAAAGGTGGAACAAGAGGAGAATAGATGGAGAAGCATACTAAGGTCTTCTCTTTGAGTGTTTGTTGAGATAATTTAGCTTTCATTCATTCTTTAATTCATTGGAAGCCTAATTATCTTTTATGATAGTAGGGTCCTATTGTAGACAACAAGATTCAGGGTTGAATTACATCATTCAAACACTTTTTTTTAGAGGTGTTGATCTATCTTTGATAGTCTGTGTAGACTTGTTTATTTGTGAATTAAATTTCATGAGTGACAAAGGCTATTGTGCAGAGTCGAGTGGGCAACAATCTGTGGCAAGATGATCCAACTTTTAAAGTTCATTTTTTTACTTTCTGTTAGAAGTCCTTTTGTATGATTCATCGGGGACATCTAAGTTTGACTTTGGTCCAAAAAATCCTCAAGGAATTTTGTAAAGATAATGATTCTTTTGATGAATTGGAATGAAATAAACGATTTCTTTATGTCTCATCTGTTTTGATTATTGACTTGGTGTTTTTACTTATGTCTCTATATCTATTTCAACATCTGTTATATTAAGAAAATTACATAAATAATGAATTTTCCAGCAAGATTTCATTTATAAAAAATTATCCTAAGCACTTGTTATCAACATGTGTGAATTAGGATACAAATTTTGAAGGCCATAAATATAGGGTGATATTCCTGTTTATCTCACTTTATCCAAGCAAGATCTGAAAATTCTTGAGTAAGATCATCTCATATCTTTTCCTCAACATTTATTTGCCGACCATACTGGGGAGATCTTCAATATCTCTTTGGTTGATTTTTATGCTTGATTATCATCGAATACATCTATTTTTCTGAGATTGATTCTTGACTGTTTTATTTTTTAATGATTGTACATGTTGCAAGGTAGCCCAATATTGAGACCGGTCTTCAAGATCGGACCAACATTTCTTTGAATTTGTTTAACACCATTTTAGAAACTGCTAATACTCGGGCTGAGCTTAATCATTCATGGGAAGAAATTGAACGAGACATTAATGCCCAAGAATGTTGGGAAGCTAGATGTAGATATCTTAGAAATCATCAATAACCTTCTTTTTCCTTCATCTTTGACCTTCTTTTCATTTCCTTAGACCCTCTTGTTTCTAGGAGAAGAAGACGCTTATTACCTGAAATTAATCCTATTGTTGAAATAGGAAGAAGGAATGTTGTGTTTTCTACCCAACAAAGTGCTCTTATGAGAACCTTGACCGATTCATCCAGTTCGTCTTTCTCTCCCTTACTTATCATCCACAATATGGCATCTAGTGGTGGCTCTGGTGGAACTGGAAGTGCTTCCTCCTCTCAATATTCAACTTCTTCAATGTTTTGTAGATTATATAATCACTATTTCCCCATCCAATCTACCACAAACCCCACCAAAGTCATTAATAAGTATGGGCTTTTTCAATTTCAAGAAGACACTACAACCACACCGTGGCATGTTTCCTCTCCTCTTAACATAGCACCTGCTACCCTTCCACTTCCTAAATTCAAGGAGCATCTTCCTAGGTTTTTGGGAAATAACATTGTCACTGCAAATGAACACCTAGTGGCATTTTATAACGCTTGTCACAACATAGGAGCCAATGACAATGATACCTTCATGTGCTTATTTGTCAATTCCTTGGAAGGAAAGGTTATGACCAATTTCTTTGACCTTCCTCCTAAGATTATGTCTACTTGGTAGGAGTTAGTATATTGGTTGAAATCCACTTATGAGCAATCTAAAATCCCAGCTGAGAATTTACGAGAGTACAATAACATTGCCTATAATGATGGTGAGACCATCAAGTCCTTCAACTTGCATTTCACTATGTTATACAATCAAATCCATGAAATCATTTGACCTCATAACCAAGCCACTTTTATGAATTATTATAATGCATTACCTTCCCCCTATTGTCATAGCCTCGAGTAAAAATCCATTGATAACCTAGGTTTCGCTCTGTATACATGTTTGGACTATGAAGAACAAATTGAAAGAACAGGTCTTCCTCAGGGAAAATTAGTTAAACAGATAGATATGTCCGCCCTCTTACATCCAGTACAAGATATGAATAATCGTATGATAACATATGAGCTAAATGGAAATGTCTCCCCTCTCACCCCTTGAGATTCACCCTCTTCTGCACCTCCCTTTAGAAATCCAATTGAAAATAATTTTTAGCCTAAAGTTATCATACCTCGAAGTTGGTGTAACAATTGTGAGGAACACCACGAGGAAACCACATGTGAGGTAAATAAGAGTGCTAGAGATAATATATTTGGTAAAAGACTAGAAACTACCATCGTTGTCCTAGATTTTGCAAATCCAGAAGATGTCATGATCATCAATACTAGGAACAAATCCTACTCTCCCAATAGAAGATATCATCCTCCCCGCAATTCTTCTATCCCAAGCTCATCCTTACCAGCTACTACTATTCAGGTTCCTAAGATTCATGATAGTAAGGGAACTATGTCCCCTCTCCCCACATCCAAATACAATATCCTAAATTAGTTGGTCAACATCAAAGTAGATGCAACCCTTCTACACATGGTTGTCGTCCCTGAACAACAGAGGCATCTAAAAAAATTTATGGAAGGAAAATCTTTCGTTGCAGCCAAGCTCTCTAAAGAGGTAAATGAATAATATTCTTCTATAAATAAAGTAGGTGTACATAACTTTAGATACCTGGTAAAAAATCCCCCTTTTTATATTTCTGTAAAAATTATGGATAAGATTGCCCATTGTTGCCTCATTGATGGTGGTTCGAGCACAAGTGTAATGTGGAATATTATTATGGAAGAGCTAGGCTTGTATTTTACAAATGAAAATGCCAGAAGAATGCTCTCTTATAATATTATACAACAAATGACCATAGGTGAGATTAAAGTTGTGACCTTAGTTTTGTGCGCACACCCTGAAATAAAGACAACCCTTAGTATTTAGGTAATTGGTATGCCAGTAAGAAATTACTCAATCATCTTGGGAAGAGATTGGAAAGATTTGATGGGTGGATACCTCTCACTCAACAGGACACACTTATCCATTCCTCAGAATGGTAAAAACATTATAGTCCTTAGAGAGGGAAGGATTTCACCTTACATAGAGAGTGTCCCACAACCTAATGCAAACTTTAATGAAGAGGAACTAGGGGTGTATTCCATATTTTCCGAGGAGGATAAAATTCCGTTGGAAAAAATCGATCAAGATGATGGTATGTGGAACATGCACTTTCATGGTTCATGCTCTAGTAAAGGTAATGGAGATGGAATTATCTTGTACTCTCATGTGGGGAAAATTCTTAATTTTTCTTACATGTTGGATTTTTCTTGGACAAACAATGTCACTAGATTCAAAGCTTTATTATTAGGCATTGAAAATGCCTATAATATAGGTTGTGTTCACCTTACATTTTTTGGAGATTCTGATCTTGTTGTGAACCTTGTATGTAAGATATACTCTCCTAGAAACAAGTTTATGAAATGATACACCCAAACTATTTGGGCACTTATCTCGAACCTATTATCTTTCAACATTAATCATGTTAAGAGGTAATTGAACTCAATGGTAGATTGGTTAGTGTTTTTTGCAGCCTCTCCTAATCGAAAACCTCTGCCACATAGACCTGATTGTACTTTTAAATCTCTATATCGTCCACATATTCCTGACAATATAGAATCCTGGTAGGTCTTCCCTAGAGATGAGAGTATCTATTCTTTCATCCAAAATGAACCTTATAAGCCCAAGGAAATTATATCCATATAAGATAAAAAGATTCCTAAAGGCTTGACTCCTCTAAAGAGTTCATTTCCATCGAGTGACGTAGGCAATAAATAAAAACATAAAGAAGAGGAGTCAAAAAGGAAGGTGGGTGAAACCATAAACTTGAACATTGGGACACTTGAGTCTCCAAACAATGGTAAAATAGTTGTCCAATGTTCTCATGAAGAGAAAATGAAGTTTACCAAGCTGTTTGGTGAGTTTCAAGATATTTTTGCTTGGTCTTATGAGGATTTTTGTGGTTTTGATACTTCTCTTATACACCATGTCATTCCCATAAAGGAAGGCATAAAACCAATTAGGAAAAAACAAATACCTATCAACCCTGCACTGGAGGCAACTAGTCGAAAGGGATTGGAAAAACTCTTGAAGGATGGAATCATCTTTTCGGTCAAGTATTCTAAATGTGTTTCAAGATTGATTCCTGTTCGGAAAGCCACTTATCATATCAGATTTTGCGTTTATTTTTGTGCATTAAATCAGGCTATTATAAAAGATCACTTTCCTCTCCCTAGCATGGAAATGATTCTGCAACAAGTTGCAGGGTCACAGATGATGCCCTTACTTAACGATTTTTTCTGTTACAATCAAATCAAGGTAAAAGGTGTAGATAAATACAAAGCCACCTTTATTACTCATTGGGGTACCTTGACTTACAGACGTATTCTTTCTGGCTTATCTCATGAGGGTACCACTTTTAAAATACCTATGCAAATAAATTTAGACGATTTGATCGGTAAGATTATTCATGTCTATCTTGATGATCTAATCATGTACTTTAAAGGGCTGTCAATTGTCTCAAAGTGTCAAGAATTATGGTTGGGTCCTTTCAAGATCGCTTTTGTCCTGGGTACTAACTTACATTCTAAAATATTTACAGGAGCGATTGTTTTCCTACAACACTAACAATTCTCACTTAAAACACTACGTGGAACCAACTTGAAAAGTTTTAACTCTCTTTGGATTATCTGTATATTAGTAGTCTAGTTCCTCTTTCGTTTTCACCACTGTTTTTCAATTCTTCTTTTACAATAGTTTAAATTCTTCTTTCCTTTTAATAGCTTCCTCATGGCTTTGCAATTCTGTCATTTTATTTATGCTGTTTTAAATTTTGCAGTTCCATTTTGTCATGACTTTTATTGCTTTTCATCTTTTAGTTTAATTTTGGTCAAGAATACGATGTTGGATCATTTTTGCCACAGTGACACTCCTACAAAGTATTTTTAGTCGATAACAATCAATCTTACAGAACTGTTACGATGTTCCCCCTGAAAGCATAATTGAATTTGTTATCTACTTTCACTGTTGTATTATAAAGAAATTGGTTATCTCCCGCTTCTGCTTTCGATTTCTTCATCCATTTGAGAGTTAGAAGAGAAATTCCATAAAAAAAATTCCTTGAAGTCAAGAGAAAAATTTGGTTTAATGATTATGTATATAGGGATAAACCCCCTCATACTTAACATTTTTGATGAGTTATTCCCAAATTCCCGGTCATTTTTCCATTAAATTCACTCACTTACCCCTATTGCATAATCATTTTGGCTATACCTTATTGATTCGTTGTTCTTGGTCTATGAAACCATACATTCTGAGTTCTTAATCTGTTGGAAACAAATTTTCCATTGGATTCGCCAGTTTGTTGACGATTAAGATCACAACGAGGAATCTCGCCCGCAAAGTATTGCTTGAGCCTATTATTTAAACTATGTGAATGATATATAATACTAGTAGGTGGGACCCCCTTGTAGACTGGAGGCTCGGAGATAGTCTTATAACACATTTTATGTTGTTTCTTATAGGGGTCTATATGGTTGATGATGTAGTCTTCGTTTTGTTTGCGACATAATGGCAGATGGATAATGTGTTTTGTATGATGATTCCATTACTCTAAGCTCTAAATTACATGTTATGAGTGGCATATTTTTATTGTTGTTACATTTGATATTGTCGCCATGATTCATTAACTACTACACCTGCACAAGACACATGTTAGTGACAACAAGAAACAAGGGAAATGGAAAGAAAATTATGGGAAAAAATCCAAGAAAAGGAACTATAGTATACCATGCTATACTATGTGCAAATGAAATAAAAAGGAATTAGTGTTAGTCGTAACTAGCAATGGTTAGTGGCTATATGAATTATATCGAGTTATATGGGGAACATTTGATATCTTTAATGGTATGGTTTTGGAAATGGTTAATATGGATTGGGGTGGTGCAATTGGCAAGCAATATGTGCAAGTTTCAATGCATGGAATTAATGGTATAGTTTTGGATGGTTTTCGTGTACTACGAAATTGAATGGGGTGGAAGATGGAAGCGACGTGAAGTAAATGCATGTCACTCCATACTTCTCCCACTAGGTCGTCACCCTAGCATGGTTATTGTTCATTTGATTTTGATGTGTTTAAGCTCTGAGATTCAGGCCTGAAAGAAACTGCTTGACCAGATTGCCCTTTTTAAAGGCATTGGTTACAAGTATGGTTAATTTCGCCCATCCATGAATTTGCTCTGTGTATGAAAAAAATGATGGATCGATGATGTATTGGTTTGTGTTTTCCTGAGATTGGAAACTGTGTAAATGCATGTGTATTTTGTCTTGAATGACTGTGTGGTTATTTGTTTGCAAATGGAAAATTTGATGGTTGAAGTTGTGATTTCGTTGGTTGTTCTGTGTGTTGGAAATTGTGAAGGCTCTCTATTGTTTTTAGTAGTTATGGGTATTTTTTGGAGAGTTTCTCTACGTTTATCCTTGCTAGCCTCCTCCTCACAATTATGGTAACCATATCCAATTGTATTCGGTTTCTATGGGGTTGCATTGTATGTTTCAAACCACCTTTTGGTCACTGTGTATATTCTAGAGCCATGTTCGTGGGTTTTTCACCTGGTTGTGTGCTTATGTTTGTGACTTAGCATAAACACAGTTGGTTAGGGGGTGGACATTATGCCAAGAAGTATTCTTTATGGTTGTTGGTACCTAGGGTTTGCATTTTCATTGTCATTCTTATAAATTGGTTCGGCTCTTGAGAAAAGTGTGAGGGTTATGCCTCTGTGCATTCTTAGTTTTTGTTACTGTCCAGTGAGAAATCATTGCTCCTCTTCATTTTTTCCTACCCTACCCGATGTTGAAATGTCACACTAGTTACACGAGTTGAGAGTTATAAAATCATATGGTTCTATTCGACAACACAAGTATTCCAACAGAGGACGAACACCTTCAATAACCACTCACATAACCAGATCAAAGATCAACAGACCGATGTTTTCACGTGGTAAAACCCCTATGGGGAAACATCCACGGCCCCAGCCAATGCGGCCACTTGGAGCAGTTTATTAATGCAAAGAAAAAGATTACAGAGAGATTGTACAAGAGAGTTTCTCACAATCGATCATCGACAAATGACCCTCCATGCTCTTTAAATAGAGATCATGGACCAATCGGGTGTTAAGCCATGGATCAATGGCTGTTAAGATCGAGGAGAGTATGAACCGTCGGATCACTCTATATCGGGAACATATCGTGACCGTCGGATTTCCTAACTACAAATGCATACTAATGCATACTAAAGAAACACACTTTTACCTAACGACATATTAGACCAAGTAGATCTTAACTAACTCCTAAGTGTCTAAATATCCTAACATCCCCCCTTAAGAACAACTTGGGATAGGATTGAAGGATTTACAATAATGACACAAATAGGAGAAGGAAGGAGGCATTAGAGCCTATCCCCCCTTAATGACAGCTTCCTGAACTCCTAACATAGATCGAAGTTTGGAAAAATTTGCTTCTGTAAGAGACTTTGTGAAAATGTCTGCAACTTGATCTTCTATAGGGAAAAAGAGCACTTCAATAACCTGATCATGAATAAGATTTCTGATGAAGTGCATGTGTAGCTCGATGTGTTTGCTACGTTGATGTTGAACTAGGTCTTTGGCAGGCTTGATGGAACTTTGATTGTCACACCAAAGTCTGGTCGGATGCT
>JASDQU010277323.1:0-10846 GCA_032191745.1 Picea mariana | reverse complement strand
AGAACCTAGATGGGAGAAGAGGGGTTCGTCATGAGTTGGTTGTTCGTTGTTGGTTAAGGGTGTTGTTGTTGTTGTGGATTGAGAGAGAGAGACTATTGTTGTGAGGAAGAGAGAAGTGATATGTGTGAGTGCACTCAAGGATTGTAAGATCTTCAGTTGGGTGTGAAGATCAACCCTGCAGCTGGGCACGCGGGGAGGGGAGAGAAAGAGAGAAGAAGAAAGAGAGATCTGCAAGCTGAGAGCACAAATAGAACTGTATGGTTTATATAATATCAAGAAACACAGTTCTATGAACGTAGCCCTAGGGAGAGGGTGAACCACGTATATCTTTTTGTCCTGTGTGGTTGATGTTGTGTTCTTTTCTTTTGTTACTCTATTGATGCATTATTATGTTAGATCTGAGATATAACTATGCAAAGTAGGTTTAAGTTGGTAAATGATATCTAGGTGTTGTGTTGTTTTTGTATTGGATCCACTTTGCATTTCCTCTAAGGTCCTGCAACCCCCTATTTCTACTTTGGGTGAGACTGCATCTGCTTCGCAGGTGTTGCTGAAAGGGCCAGTAGTTAGGGCTTGTCGGTATGTTGTTAGAGATAAACCATGGGTTTGCCCCTGTGTCAACAAAGATCAGTGTTCAACGGTAAAGATTCATCAGGGAGATCGGATCAACAACCATTGGGCGATCAGGATCATAGAGTTGCACGAAGTATAGTGTTAGAGTTTTGAAATCACGAGGCCATTCCTAGTTGTTGATCCTGGGAAGGACACATAGCGCAAGATTAACATTTCGTTGACTTGCAGAATGGAGCAGTCAAAGGAAAAAGTCATGAGGACTCACGAAATTCAAAGTCGCGAAATGAAACACTATCACCAACATTCCCTTTACTTGATTAAATGTGATTGTCTTGTACACATACTTCATCAAAGTTACAAGGATTTAGCATAAGAATAGTGTGCTTGAGATAAGAATGTAAACCACCAATATATTTTAGGAGTGTCTCTTGTGTATATAAAGGAATACCCAAATTTAATGCTTTCTTACGAAATATTTGAGTATATTCTTGTACACTTTGACCTTTAGCTTGCCTTAAACTTTTCCAATTCATCATTTCTTGTTGCATGTATGCTAATGGATAAAATTGTTTCTTCAAAGCAGTGATAAAGTCATTCGAGGAAGAGATTGTTTTACCATTTTTATTGAGATCATCCTTAGTTTTGTTTTTCCACCATATGAGAGTTGTGCCTCCCAATTTAATACTTGCAAGTTGGATCTTTGTTTCATCATCAACAATCCTTTGTATCCTACAATAGACTTCTAACTGTCTCACCCAATTATCTATCTTTTCTGCATCTAATTTACCATCATAAGTGGGTAATTGAAAATTTACATCTAAATTTAATAAAGGCATATCAGAAGAATGATGAGTTTTTTTAGGTTACTTATCCTCATAGGGATGTACACTTGCTTCACTTGTAGATGACAAGGATGAAGGAGAAGAAGGTTCCGAAGGTCCACCACCTCCAACTCCTCCTTCTGCTCTTACTGACGATTCACCTTCTTCAACTTTTGGATTTCTTCGTTGTCCTCTTTCATGGTAAAGTTCTTCTACCATGGCTTTCATCAATTGAAATGACTCAAATAAATCGTCCTAAATGCAAAATGACCTAGTTTTCTCGGTGAATACATCTCTTTTTTATGCGGTCTCCTTTGAATCTCTATAATAAGAGCCTCAAGATGGCCTTCTTCTCGCTTGAGTTTTGCTCTGGTGAGCATCCAATGCTTGCAATTCCTGTCAAACCTTCAAAACCAAATTCTCTAATACCATAAACTTGATCCAAAAATGTGAGGTTTTACTGACAAATTGCAAGTTAAGTTTAATGTACTTTATGCATCGGATCGATAAGAATGTGAAATACATAAACTTTACTAATTGTTGCGGAATATCAATTATGAATTTTACTTGATTCTTATTAATGATTAAAGAGATCAACCATCATAAACCATGCTACAAATTAAGAGAAGAAAACAACAAACAAGAAAGAGAAATAGAGACAAGAACTTGTTAACGGAGTTCACCAATCGTTGGCTACGTCTCTGGGCCTGCTTCCAAGTGGAGGACCTCTTTATTTCTCTTCAAATGCTCAAGTTCTCTTTACATTGGATCTTTGTTGTTACAAAACATGCTTCAGATTTGTTGTGCAATACCTCCTTGCTCAAATTCATACATGCCTCATCAAACTCCTCTCAAAAACATGAGAAAAACGCCTCTCAAAATATGAGAAATGGACAAAAACACATGTTGGTCCTCAAAATCCCTGCATCAAAAAGTTACCCACAAGAACTTGTTAACGGATTTCACCAATCGTTGGCTATGTCTTCGGGCCCGCTTCCAAGTGGAGGACCTCTTTATTTCTCTTCAAGTTCTCAAGTGGGGAATAGATCAACTTAGGTTTTCCCATCAGTGCCCAAGTCTTCTTCATTATGACATTGACCTCCGACCCTAAGTCGAGGACCACATAGTCTTTATCATAATCTCCAATCTGATCATTCAGGTGTAGCTCCTTATTTGTCCTTCTCTTTTTAGATACTTGATGTACTTCTCTACTCAGTAAGGGATCTACCTTTCCTAGCTCATACTGTTTGATCAAATTTTGTAGTTCTTGTACATCACTTTCATCCTTTATCAAATTAATGCAAGTGCATAAGAATTCCATAAGCTTACTTACCTCTTTTCCTTCTCTGGGTGAAGCAGACTGATCAAATGCCAGAGGCATTCCACATTCTCTCACTTCTGGTTATGCCTTTGATGAAGAAGCGTTATCTCTCCCAAATTCGTTTCTTTCTTTCTCAAATGTTTGTCTCTCTTTCTTTGGATCAAACTCCTGTGTCTTCTCTGTAGCTTTCCCGACCCTTGATTCCTCTGTAATCTTCCCTGGAATCACCCTGTCTTCTCCTGTAGCAGAACCTCCTCTAGTGATAACAACGACTCTAGGATCCACTCCGCGAGGTTCTGCTGAAATTAGTTGTACTTGTAGTTTTCCTCCTCGTCTCTCCTGAAGTTTGGCTAACAGTGCAGGACAATCTTCTATGACATGTTCAAATGAGTTGTAGTAACTGCAAGTGGTACAAGGGTTCTGACAGTCCCTTTCCAAGTGACTTGGTTGTGCGCAGTTATAACAAATGATTTAACCTCAACCTCGACCCATACCTCCTCCTCGTCTTCTTCCTCTGAATCCACTGTGAGGGTTGAAGTTTCCTCTTCCTCGGGAATTATACTGCACAGTGTTTCCTTCTTGTTGTACTTCACCTTGAATTTTGTATATATCCCTTGAAATTTCATGCATGAGGTCATAGGCCCTACAATCCCTATCATCATTCCCTACTAACTTACAGAATGTGCAATACAGATTTGTGGGTGTCTGAACATATTTTTACATGTAATAGCATTCACCAGGGCAATGTCTATTTCTACATACCTCGCACCAAGGTAAGGTAACTTTCTTCAAAGGGCTTGGATCTCCTGAGGCCAAGTACTCATGAAATAGAGGACAATGCTCCTTGTCATGGCCTTCTGATTTGCATCTAATACACCAGATGTCTTCTCTTTTATCTTTTCCCTTGTATTTCTTCATATCTTCGACTTGTAGAGATAAGCTAGTTAGTTGACTCAAGATTTGACTCATACTTAAGCTAGATTCTCCCATAAGGGTTGATTCTAGTTTCATGGCGATCTCCAATGCATCATCCTGTGAAGCAATATTCTGCTGCATCAGAGGGAATCTGATGTGCGGTATGAGGGAAGCAATAAACCATTCCTTGTTCTGCTCGTCCGAGATCTGAAAACTCAAACGACCTATCAAGGTCTTAAACCTTTGATCAAACTCCCAAACAGGTTCAGCTACTCTCTGCTTGATTTCTTTCAGTTATGTAATGCATTGTGACTCTTATTTGGGTTTCTTGAATTCTTCACTTAATGCGTTCTTGATATTGTTCAGCAGTTTAGGCTTTGTAATTCCTTTAACAAACTTCATGTACTAGCTCAGTGTGTGGTCTCTTAGGGTAGTACTAAACTGAGTTCTCTTAACTCAGTGATTTACCCACCAATGGTGTTGTCAAACCAGTGATATACTACTCTTGACACGGCGTTAGCAACTCTCTTGACCTTCTTGATCAGCGCCGACGTCCAAACCACAGGCGGTCTGAGTCTGATTTCGAACTGGTTATCTGCTAGTCTAGCTAGCCACTCATATATCTCCTTATGAATTCCTCCAAAGAAAATCTCATGTATATCAGTAAAGATATACCTTCCCAAACAATCTTCTATACTAATATTAGGGTGCTTATTCTGAGCTTCTGCGAAGTCCTTTTCTTGTTCTTCTATCCACTTCTGAATCTTTGTCTTCGATGAAAACCACCTTGACATTCCCTCAAGAATATCTCGGTCCTGGAAACAGAACCATTTGTTGGCACAGGGGCAGACCCAGGGTTCAACTCTAACAGTGCACCAAGAGGCCCTAACTACTGGCCCTTTTAGCAACACTTGCGAAGCAGATGCAGTCTCACCGAAAGTAACAATAGGGGGTTGCAGGACATAGGTGTCTACAACCAAAGGAAATGCAAAGTGGATCTAATACAACAGCAGCACAACACCTAGATATCATTTACCAACTTAAACCTACTTCACACAGTTATATCTCAAATCTAACATAATAATGCATCAACAAAGTAATACAAGAAAAGAACACAACATCAACCACACATGAAAACAAGATATACGTGGTTCACCCTCTCCCTAAGGCTACATCCATAGAACTATGTTTCTTGATATTATATAAAGCATACAGTTCTATCTACGCTCTTAGCTTGCATATCTCTCTTTCTTCTTCTCTCTTTCTCTCCCTTCCCTGTGTGCCTAGCTGTAGGGTTAATATTCATACCCAGTTGAACATATTACAATCCATGAGTGCACTCACACATATCACTTCTCTCTTCCTCACAACAATAGTCTCTCTCTCTCGATCCACAACAAAAACAACACCCTTAACCAACAACGAACAACCAACTCACAACAAACCCCTATTCTCCCATCTAGGTTCTTATTTATACATTACAATATCTCTCGGACATCCTTACGTCACAGCCTATGTGTCAAAACCCTAATTACCAAAACCCTGGGTGTCTAAAACCCTAGATCAACTTGACTCACGTTTTTCGGGCTTCGCCAGCCTATCTTTCCATCTTTCTCGTGAGGTGCTCCAAAGCATCTACTGGTGGCTTTTTTTGCTTGCTGAGTTGTCCACGATCCATCTTCCTTGCTTGCTGAGTTGTTCTCCTCGATCCTCTCGTCCAACGACTCATTCTTCTATACTTCGCTCCTTCTTTTCTGCTTCTTTGGCCACTTCGACCTAATCTCAGTCAATGTGTCTTCCACGTAGTTCGCGTTTCGTATTTTCTCCCTTAATCTTCGCTTTCTTCCATAACCAAGGGCCAACAATCTTGCTCGCTCGCTTGATTTAAGTCCAGACCAGTCCACTCTAAGTGTTGCGCTTGTGCTAATGGTTGTGGTTTCTGTGAAAAATTACCTAGATGACTGACTGAGGGCCCAGGAAAACAAATGATCAGTGACAGAGGTCAAGAGAGAAGTGATCGGTCTTAGAGAAAAAAGGTCAATCAAATGGATGAAGGCAGACAGAAGAAAAACTACAAGCCAAGAGGAAAAACTTACAATCGGGTCTGCAAAAGGAGGAGAGACATGCAAAAATACAGACTTAGGTAGAAACCACAAACCCCTAAGGTTTGACAAGTTTATGTGATAACATTAGGCTCCATGAACATGTAGAATTTGGTGAGAAAATGTAGAGGAATGCCATGAACATCGGGTCTTTCAGCAGCCTAAGGAAGAAAAACTCAAACACAAGATCTTCTTGGGTTCCAATTTTAATGAAACTGAAATAAATCATGACAACATTATAATCGAACATTCATCATAACACAATCATGACAATTCATGTGAATCAGTCATTCATGAACTCTCTCAGTATCAGAGGCAAATAAGATAGAGAAAGAAAGCTGACTTAGATTAATCAAGAAATCTCATATCACAATACATAACCATAGGGCCAGAGACTTCACTAAAAATTTACAATACGGGAGCTCAGCTCTACCATCGACCCTAACAAAATATCAAAACTGATTATTTATACTCAAAGCAGCTTGCCACCACCGGGAGTGTGACCTGGCTACTACAAGCAAATATTTGTGTTTGCATCCTCTTTTGTTAGTCTACACTTGCATTCTTCTGTCAGACATGATCTGATATCAGTATGGACTTTGTAGGATAATTCGGTGACAGAGGAACCTTCGGCTGACAGTCTACCCACACAACCATTTTTCCATGATTTCCATTTATGGGGTGAGATGAGGTTTCAAAAACCTCCCCCATTTCTATTAACTACCTGCATCAGGATCAGGATGGAGCCTGACACCCATGAATGTTCCAGGAGATGTTCACGACTCCTCCAAGTCAAGCCCAGCACTTCAAAACCACGCAAATCTTTTGACGAGACAAAAATGAGCGCTTTTGGCTCTTGGCGCAGCTCCTATCCATCACTCCATGCGACCTCGGGCCATGACCTTACACATTCCCCATATGAAATTTTGGGATTTCACTTGTCGGGAGTCTTCACTCCCCTTCATTTAAATATCCCCATGTTCAATCTCACGAAATGACCCATCTATATCGACGGTTGGATCTTCCTTGAACTTGACAGCTAGGATCATTTCCTTGAACAATGTCAATTGCCCGTTGCTCGATAGGATCTTTCTCTTTCTTTATAGACCTGTTTCCATATGACCGTGGGCTATGATCATGGGCCCAACTCTCAGGCGTGTCACGATTTTGAGTTTCACAAACTCACGCCGTGTTCCATGCTCAAAACTCTCAGTCATGAAATCACGATTTCTTGGATCAGGTGCCATGCGTCTCCTCTGATCGGACGGCCCAGAAGAATATTGGCATTTTAGGACCCGGGGCTTCGCCCCTTACTCCATGCTAAAACCCCCGAAACATGAAATCACGATTTCTCTTATCTTCTGCCACATGCTCCCCCAGTTGGATGGCTCAGATCATTTCGTGACTTCGCATTTTGCGAGTCCTCGTGACTCTGCCCTTTGACTTCTCCCTTCTGCGAGTCAGCGAAATGCTAATCTTGCACTATGTGTCCTTCCCAGGATCAACGGCTAGGACTGGCCTCACGATTTCAAAACTCTGACGCTATACTTTGTTCAAATCTATGATCTCGATTGCTTGATGGTCATTGATCCGATTAGCCTGATGGATCTCTGTCGTTGAAAGCTGATATTGCTCACTTGCATGATTTAAGTCCATACCAGTTCGCTCTAAGTGTTGCGCTTGTGCTAATGGTTGTGGTTTCTGTGAACAATTACCTAGACGACTGACTGAGGGCCCGGGAAACCAAATTATCAGTGACGGAGGTCAAGAGAGAAGTGATCGATCTTAGAGAAAATGGGTCAATCAAACGGACAAACGTAGACAGAAGAAAAACTACAAGCCGAGAGGAAAAAATTACAATTGGGTCTGCAAAAGGAGGAGAGACAAGCAACTTTACAGACTTAGGTAGAAACCACAAACCCTTAAGTTTTGACAAGTTTATGTGATAACAGATTTCATATGTTTCTAACAGTCATGAAGTCTCACCAGAGGTACAGCATGAGGTACAGCATGAGGTTCAGCAACATAATTTGATTATTGTTCCTGTGCAGAAGAGGAAGCATGTTTTGTCATTTTCATTCGCATACTCAGTATTGTTGTTTAGTTTGTTGCTATTCAGTGGTGTATGGCTGCAAAATGCGACAAAGAATGTAGATGATTGTGCGATAAATGAAATGATTACTTTGATAAACAATGTTATCTCAGTTTTATGTTTGTTGTGATTAGTCAGGTGATCATTGTCCCAGTAGAGAGGATGGATGATACATGACAACTGGGGAGGTAGTACCCTCACTTCTTACCTGAGCAGAAGTAGAATTTTGGTGGTCCAAAAGCTTCCAACTGAGGAGGAATGATCTAGGAGGCTCCCGAGGCCCAGAAAATGCTCAAAAGTGAAAGTTCTCATAATTCAATGAAACCAAATCCATTGCGACCAACTCGACGTGCTGATTCTGGCCATATATTTACTTTCTCAAATGGGCTCTGTATGTGAGAGTTATCGCACTCTGATCATTTTCTCAAACAACGAAAAAGTCAAAGGTCAAACTAGAAAAAAGTCAATGTTGACGTCAGCAAAGCTATTTCATCACTTTAACCACCACATGCTCGGGGGATATAACCGGGTGTTAGGCGCATTTTGGGGGGTGTAGTCCCATTGTATTACACCATATGCCCACAAATCAAGGAGTTAGCATGATTTAAGGGCTAGCGCTTAGCCATATGTGATTGCATATGACTTGTTCCAAGGGGCGCGTGCCTGTTTTTGCGGGCTTATCCCATATATTATGCCAAAAGTGGGTTTTATACTATGTTGTTGGTATTTTAATTGATTTTTTCCTGATATTTGGACCATAATTGGGTTTTTTAGGATATTTTGGCCATTTGGAGGGGGATTTGATCCCAAAAAGAGGCCAGATATTCAGGGGAATTTAGGCTTCTCTTTTTGAGCCTAAAAAATGTATAAACCAGTCTTTTTGAAGCTTGAGGGTAACTTTTTGATGCAGGGATTTTGAGGAGCAGCATGTGTTTTTGGCCATTTCTCATATTTCGAGAGGCATTTTTCTCATATTTTTGAGAGGAGTTTGATGAGGCATGTATGAATCTGAGCAAGGAGGTCTTGCACAGTAGATCTAAAGCATGTTTTGTAACAGCAAAGAGCCAATGTAAAGAGAACTTGAGCATTTGAAGAGCAATAAAGAGGTCCTCCACTTGGAAGTGGGCCCGGAGACATAGCCAATGATTGATGAACTTTGTTAACAAGTTCTTGTCTCTATTTATATTTCTTGTTTGTTGTTCTCTTCTATTAATTTGTAGCATGGTTTATGATGGATGATCTCTTTAATCATTAATAAGCATCAAGTAAAAGTCATAATTGATATTCCGCAACAGGAGTAAATTTTATGTATTTTGCATTCTTATCGATCTGATGCATAAATTACATTAAACTTAACTTGCAATTTGTTAGTAAAACCTCACATTTTTGGATCAAGAGGCATGAAGCGTCGAATCATCGAATTCCTCCACGGCTGATATAGGAGAAAGAGCATAAGTCTAGTCATGGGATCGTATAGTGGATGGTCTTCCACCGTGGAGGAAGGAACTTGGAAATGGCACATGTGAGGTGGATTCACGTGGATGCCACATGGCCCTCAACCAATGAGTGCCCAAAGAACTTTGGAGAGATATATCCACCGGTTTTGGGCTCAGTTTTTAACATGGAGACCGTGGTTGGAAAACTCTGGATGAGCATAGTGTGGTAGAGACCCCAAATGAAGGATTTGATCACTTAAGGAGAATGAAATTTTGAGGCCCCATCCCTAGGAAAGTGACTCAGAGTTCAGGTGAGTTACACTAACATAACATGTATTTACTTCTACCCCTCAACCCTTAACCAACAAGTGACACATCCAACAACTAAAATCTAACAAGTATCACACACACAAAGAGTATTGGAAAATTTCAGCAGAGTTTTGTTACTATATTCATCCTCCCCTTTTTACAATGCCAACCCTCTTATTTATAAAGGAGAGGTGAAGGCTTAGGGTTAGGTCACCGGATACTTGTCACTTTTGGAAAAGTGACAAGTGGACCAACCCTAAAGTCTTTTTGTCTTTTTGTCTTTTTACCAAAAAGTAATTTTATCCTAAAAGGAAATCTCATCCAAAATGGAATCTTATCCAAAAGGGATCAAAACAAATATGATTTGACCTCTTAATTACAATGTATACATACCAAAAATAAAATCATGTGAGACTACATATTACAAAAAGTCATTTTTCAAATAATGACAAAATCAATATGCCACATCACCATTTTCATTGGGATTTGTTCCATCCCAAAGGCTCTTTGACTACTGCCATGTTTTGCAGCTGTAGGTGAGGTGATTTAGGATAGTTCCAGGCCATCCATGGTTGTTGGATTCATCAGGATGAGGCCCCAAGGTGTGGGAAAATTGCAGAGTTTCTTAGGAGGGCAAGGGGACTTTGGGATTTGATCGTTGTATGTAAGGAAATGCCCATTGTTCAGTCACTTTTCAAACCTGATTATACCCCCCCTTTGCTTCCTATAATTTTCCCTGCGAGCTGGCCGAAGCATGGCTTCGATTTGGGCTTGTTTCGATGAAGGGACCTCTTGGGCCTAAACCATGAGAGGATTTTCCCCTATACCAAACAACCAAAAAAAAAATTCTTTATTTTTTCCATTCTATAGCTTTGTCTGTTACCTTTTCGCTGCCTTTTGTTTGGTGCAAATCTGACTCTGGATGAATAAGATATGGCCTCAAAAAGGTATGCGGGAAGGAGTCGGTCGAGAAATTGATCAGGGAAAAAATTGAAATTGGGGAAACATTATGGGCTGGACACCAAAATTGATAGGTTGCTACAGGCCTACATACCTGTAGCTGAAATGGGTTTTCCTCATTTGGCCCAATTTGGCCTCGGAGACCCCCAATTAGCCCTCCTTCTGACGCGTGCTTTTTGGGTCAATAATGAGTCCTTGCCGCTCTAGGATGTGCCACTAAAAGTCTGGGCTGAATTTGTGGAGGAGAATGCCATGGATGCATTCTTGACATCACCCCAGTCATTTCAACTATTCACGAGTGAAAATCCGCCTTTGTA